>CAJJDP010000188.1:51549-81504 GCA_905182995.1 Paramecium octaurelia | reverse complement strand
TAAGATATGGGTAACCAAAAAGTAAGCTGACCTTAGATATCATTAATTTGCTAGGTTGAGGTTCAAATTAAAATAAACATGAAATGATTTTTAATAGTTAATAGTTTTCTGTTTAATTTTTTATAATCCATTTACATTTATTTACACTCTTCATAAAGTATCTCATTTTAAATTCGTTTTTAATTGAAATGGACTCCTATCTTAAGAAATTCAATATTTTAGTTGAGGTTATGAATATATTCAAGCATTGACTAATTCTGGAATTTCTTATTTCAATTATGAAAAGTTACTTTAAATTATCAATTCAAGACGTTGTATATATTTTGATAATTCAAAATTCTAATATATTTTGATTTCTTTTTATAGTTTTAACAAATTACGGCTACCACTTGGATTTGATTTCTTCAAAAATAATTAAAGAGTTAAAATTAGACTGGCAGCATCATTTATTGACATAATCATGTAGAAGTTAACTTTAACTTATACAACATTTTATGGTACAAGAATGTGAAAAAAAAGTTTGGAAACTTTGGAAAATATTAGGAATAATTAAAAGAAGAAGGATAATACATTCTGTTAAGTCAAAAAAAATGAACAAACTGTATCCTATACAATAACAATTTTTAACTCAAAAAGAAGTTTGTTATAATAGAGTTCCAATATAGAAAAATAAAATCAAAAATCATGGATTCAGTTACATTTTATAGTTCTAAAGAAACTTTCCATTAAAATTTGTTAGATTATATATTCTTATGAAATACTTTCAGTAATAAACACCTTAAGTATATATAGTATTACAAGTATATTACTAAGAAGTAGAAAATTGTATGACTCATAATTGAAATTCTGTATCATCCTCCGAGTGACTCGACTCACCAGGGGATCGGGGCCTTCATTTTTAAACTTCGCTCTTCGTCCCCTTATTAAATTCTGAATTCTCTAGACGTCAGTGCATACAATCTACTCATCAGTTCTTACTTTCAAACAGTCAAGGTGCAGGAGGAAACTCCTTTGGATGTATCAATTATGGTATCATTAAGAACTTAAGATAAAAATACTTGTTTTGCTTTTTTTAAATTGCATAATCAAGAAAGGAAATTGGTTTTTATTTAAAAATTACACATTCCTTTCTTAAACTCGACAGTAAAAATTCAGAAATTCTTCTTCTGCTAGAAATGTAAGAAATTGTATAGTTTTATTCCCTTATACATCCAGTTTCTATACTGGTTATAAAATTATCAGCACTTCATTTGATTGCTATATATCTTGTCCCAAAGATTTAATTTAGATTCTCTTGAAAGGCAAGCTACACTGTTTTTACTGAACTTTTATAACGTCTAGATGGCTTATATTAAATAAATGCTCAAGATCGTACAAATTCTTAGCCTTAGTTGCTTGAAATATGCAAATAGATGCTTATGTTGTTTAGAATAACTTGAGCACATGTCTCAGAATCTATCAAGTTGTAGTTCTTAATAATTTGCTTAATCTAAAGATAAGTCACCTGGATGAACAAATTATTTTCATAAAACAAAAGCTCGATTAAGAATTGATGATGATACCATTTAAGGAATTAGATATAAAATAAATAATCATCTCAAAATATAATTCTGATATGGCACAAGTATTTGTGTGGTGTCCAAAGTAGGTTACCAGTTTACACTTTCCTATCCAATTTCTGTTTTCTCCAAAGTTTTATTATAATCTGAGTATTTGAAGTTCTGCCAGTATTACTTGAATACTCAAAAATACTTTTAGCATCCTTGCTTCTTACTCTTTTGATTATTTAATCAATCTCCAGGCCTTCTAAGAGGATATCACTAATTTTATTAGTGCTTGATGCACCTCCTGACCTAACCACTAATAGGCGGGAACAAAAATTAAATAATAAGAATTAACCCAATTTATATAGAGATTCTTATAGTAACATTAAGTAAAACAAAGAAAGGTTTTATGATATCAGCCTTTCTGTTATCTTTAATAAGCAAACCAAAAATACTCAGTTGTATATAATATATTGATGGCTTTACTGAAGCAATATATAAAAACATTTTTGTCTTATTGAGCTTGCGAAAAGATCTAATAAAGAAATTAAATGTTTCACTTCAAATTCATCTTTTTATGGATTTCCCATGATATTGTGCCTATTTATTTAAACCTATATCCATCTTTATCAAGGAAATAATTTCATTATTCATTTCTACTTTAGGAATTAACCACTTTACTATTATAAGCTTTGACACAGAATATAGTATTAGATAGATTTATATAAAATTGTTAATATGTATTGAAATAAGGTTATTATTATAAATTTAATTACAATTTAAGTAATCAATAAACTATTCAGCAAATATTCTATAAAATATTATTTACAATTTTTATCTCTAGATCATTTAAAAATGCTTCATCCTTTTAATACTTTTTGTGTTATTTAAGCATGGTGATATCAAAATGAGATTAGCTTAGGTTTTGATGAAGTAAAATCTTTATAAATTCTTCAAACTAAAACTATCCATCTGTCTCATTAATAAAGGAAAGTGTATAATAAAAGTGATTATTTCCCCATCATAAGATATGGGTAACCAAAAAGTAAGCTGACCTTAGATATCATTAATTTGCTAGGTTGAGGTTCAAATTAAAATAAACATGAAATGATTTTTAATAGTTAATAGTTTTCTGTTTAATTTTTTATAATCCATTTACATTTATTTACACTCTTCATAAAGTATCTCATTTTAAATTCGTTTTTAATTGAAATGGACTCCTATCTTAAGAAATTCAATATTTTAGTTGAGGTTATGAATATATTCAAGCATTGACTAATTCTGGAATTTCTTATTTCAATTATGAAAAGTTACTTTAAATTATCAATTCAAGACGTTGTATATATTTTGATAATTCAAAATTCTAATATATTTTGATTTCTTTTTATAGTTTTAACAAATTACGGCTACCACTTGGATTTGATTTCTTCAAAAATAATTAAAGAGTTAAAATTAGACTGGCAGCATCATTTATTGACATAATCATGTAGAAGTTAACTTTAACTTATACAACATTTTATGGTACAAGAATGTGAAAAAAAAGTTTGGAAACTTTGGAAAATATTAGGAATAATTAAAAGAAGAAGGATAATACATTCTGTTAAGTCAAAAAAAATGAACAAACTGTATTATAAGAAGGAATAAGTCAGATAAGTACAAAGAAAAATAAATTGAATTGTCAATAAACCTATACAATAACAATTTTTAACTCAAAAAGAAGTTTGTTATAATAGAGTTCCAATATAGAAAAATAAAATCAAAAATCATGGATTCAGTTACATTTTATAGTTCTAAAGAAACTTTCCATTAAAATTTGTTAGATTATATATTCTTATGAAATACTTTCAGTAATAAACACCTTAAGTATATATAGTATTACAAGTATATTACTAAGAAGTAGAAAATTGTATGACTCATAATTGAAATTCTGTATCATCCTCCGAGTGACTCGACTCACCAGGGGATCGGGGCCTTCATTTTTAAACTTCGCTCTTCGTCCCCTTATTAAATTCTGAATTCTCTAGACGTCAGTGCATACAATCTACTCATCAGTTCTTACTTTCAAACAGTCAAGGTGCAGGAGGAAACTCCTTTGGATGTATCAATTATGGTATCATTAAGAACTTAAGATAAAAATACTTGTTTTGCTTTTTTTAAATTGCATAATCAAGAAAGGAAATTGGTTTTTATTTAAAAATTACACATTCCTTTCTTAAACTCGACAGTAAAAATTCAGAAATTCTTCTTCTGCTAGAAATGTAAGAAATTGTATAGTTTTATANATGGGTAACCAAAAAGTAAGCTGACCTTAGATATCATTAATTTGCTAGGTTGAGGTTCAAATTAAAATAAACATGAAATGATTTTTAATAGTTAATAGTTTTCTGTTTAATTTTTTATAATCCATTTACATTTATTTACACTCTTCATAAAGTATCTCATTTTAAATTCGTTTTTAATTGAAATGGACTCCTATCTTAAGAAATTCAATATTTTAGTTGAGGTTATGAATATATTCAAGCATTGACTAATTCTGGAATTTCTTATTTCAATTATGAAAAGTTACTTTAAATTATCAATTCAAGACGTTGTATATATTTTGATAATTCAAAATTCTAATATATTTTGATTTCTTTTTATAGTTTTAACAAATTACGGCTACCACTTGGATTTGATTTCTTCAAAAATAATTAAAGAGTTAAAATTAGACTGGCAGCATCATTTATTGACATAATCATGTAGAAGTTAACTTTAACTTATACAACATTTTATGGTACAAGAATGTGAAAAAAAAGTTTGGAAACTTTGGAAAATATTAGGAATAATTAAAAGAAGAAGGATAATACATTCTGTTAAGTCAAAAAAAATGAACAAACTGTATTATAAGAAGGAATAAGTCAGATAAGTACAAAGAAAAATAAATTGAATTGTCAATAAACCTATACAATAACAATTTTTAACTCAAAAAGAAGTTTGTTATAATAGAGTTCCAATATAGAAAAATAAAATCAAAAATCATGGATTCAGTTACATTTTATAGTTCTAAAGAAACTTTCCATTAAAATTTGTTAGATTATATATTCTTATGAAATACTTTCAGTAATAAACACCTTAAGTATATATAGTATTACAAGTATATTACTAAGAAGTAGAAAATTGTATGACTCATAATTGAAATTCTGTATCATCCTCCGAGTGACTCGACTCACCAGGGGATCGGGGCCTTCATTTTTAAACTTCGCTCTTCGTCCCCTTATTAAATTCTGAATTCTCTAGACGTCAGTGCATACAATCTACTCATCAGTTCTTACTTTCAAACAGTCAAGGTGCAGGAGGAAACTCCTTTGGATGTATCAATTATGGTATCATTAAGAACTTAAGATAAAAATACTTGTTTTGCTTTTTTTAAATTGCATAATCAAGAAAGGAAATTGGTTTTTATTTAAAAATTACACATTCCTTTCTTAAACTCGACAGTAAAAATTCAGAAATTCTTCTTCTGCTAGAAATGTAAGAAATTGTATAGTTTTATTTAAATTTTTTAAATTCAGATGATAAAAATTTAAGCCATAAACTATTTATAAATCAATTAATTTTTATAAAGCAAAAAAAAAATATTAGTTATTATAATTGAGTTAGACTAATGAGCAATTTAACCTTAAACTACAATAGTTATTTAAAATTTAAGCTAGGTAAGATTAATTGATCTGCCTCATTTCCTCTCATGCATTTAGAATAATTGTTAATTTTAATAACAAATTTGTAAGTTTTAAATTATCAATAAAATTCTTTTAATATAAAAGATAATCAATTAAATGTAATCATTTATTATATATTTATTAATTAATAATAATATTCCTCATTGAAATTTCAATTTGAAATAATTAAAGCTTGATGAATTTTCAATACTTTACCTTGACAATCCGCTATTCTTTATAAATAGATGTTTCCACAAAATATGTCATAGCTTTATTCATCTAGAGCGATTACCTTGTTGAGTTTTGCAAGTTGCCCTCAATTGAATAGCAAAATATTTTAAGCATTAAATTTCAGAAGTGTAATTTGGAAGTATCAATGAAATGATCCATAAAAAAAAGCCAGATGAATCAATTTTACATTCCATTTGACTTATAGCAAAGCATATATCTCCGAGAACTATCTTTATTTTTATTACACATGATCCAGTATTATTTCTCATCACCCAAATGTATTATCTCTTTTAAATTTTTAAAATTTTATCAAAAAATAAAGTAAAGGATATCAGGAATACGTGAGTCTGCAAAGGTGTAACTGGTATATGAGGTTCGATGTTCTTTAAAAATGAAATCTTTTGAACTTATTCTACTAAATTTCTTTCGCTTGCAGTAATCCTAAAAATCTTAATTATGAAGTTCTATATCAAAAAGAAATTATTAATTTACCAATAATAGAAATTATCTTGTGACATAGTATGAAGACCATGGATACGCAAAGAGATCATCATACGCCACAAGAAAATCTGAACCGTCATAGCCTTCTAACTAATACTCCCCTTCACTAAACCCTTCCAAAATGCTTACCCTTGAACTGATCCTAGCAATATGGTCAACCTTATGTAGTCTAAAGGGATCGAATAGGATGAGGATGGAAAATACATTGATGATAAGTGTTACTTTTATTATCAATTTGAAAAAGAAGTAATTTTTAAACTTTAAAGGAAGACTTGTTAGATATTAAGGTGTAGATTTAAGATAATTATTCCAATCTAAAGGTCGTTTGATCTTGAAACTTAAAAAAGTAGAATAAAATTTTTTATTTAAATATACAATTTCAAATATGATTTTATTTTACTATTTATCAACCAAGCAAATTTCGCCACACAGAGTTTGAGTTAAACTTAAAATGACCAAAATTATAACATTAAATTTGATTTTCATAGTTTTGCCACGTAGTCAAGGAGGATATGAATGATACCTGATTGCAAAAACATAAAAAGATTTTACGTTATATTTTTAAGTGGATTCTAAATAGAAAATATGAAGATGGTGCCAAATTAAAAACTGAAGATTATAAAGATTTTTTTGCTCAATTTAAGGCTTGACTTTAACAGAATCGAATTTTAGAAGATATAATTAAATATTTCATTTGATTTTGAACACCAATATTACTATTACGATTCTTCAAGTAACAGCTTCAGTCATATTTTTAGCAAAAGGACATTTACTCTTAAAAGAAAAATCTGTAATCTTTTTGTTAATTATTTAGAACTAGAGCGAAGTTGTTTATAAAGTCTTGTAGGATATCATACAGTTTAGGAAAGGCTCCTAAGGAATATGTAGATGACTCTCTACATATAGAGGATATTTGTTCAGAAATAGATAATATTTAAGAAATCTTGGAAGAATTAAATTGATTTATTTGGAGGTTGAATTTTTTGTATTTTTTATTCTCCCTTTTCGAACAAGCAAAGATATTCAATATACTTTTAGATTTATAGTCTAATAATCAAAATAAAATAATAATAATTCGATATTAATTTAAACAAACGAAATGAGTTTGGATTTTTGATATTTTATAATGCATACATCTTCTGCACAAACTTATTTTTCAGCAACTATCATTATTATTATAAGATTATAATACTCAGGGTGAACTTATACATGCAAGTATTTTATTATTAAAGTATGGTCATTATTTTTGATGACCTACTGCGTTTATTAGATAATGCAGTGATTTGTCACATTAAAGCAATTATTAGATAATATCTGAAAGACTAGACTTTAGATACCTATATACTGTGTGCAAGTAGCATAGCCATTCTAAGAAAGCGCAAACATCACTCCACATATAGAATTCAAATAAACTAAATAGATGAAATATATCATGGGTTCAACACAGAATTCCAGATTATGTGTATGTGATAATTAGTAGATTAGTTGAAGGTGAAATCAAATATTTTTTCAAATATTATATAACAACCAAAAGTTGCTAATGAGTTAGAATACTATCTGCAACTTATAATCTGGAGAGAATACCTAAATGTTCAAGTTATATAAGAGTTTTGATCATCCATTTTATTGAAGGACTTAGCTAGAGAAAAATGGTTGCACAAGATCCAAACTTAAATTTGCATTTTAATAAGTGATTAGCACAATACTTAAACAATTCGAAATGTAATTTAAATAAGAAGTTTTAACATGCTCTGAAATCACTTCGACATAAGTAATTTACCTCAATCACAATATCTATTTAAAACGCAAATTTGACTGTATTCTGCATGATTTTAAGCATCTACCAAATAGATAGTGACAAAGGTTATTATATAGTTATTAATAACTATTGGTGTTTGGGCATTTATAAGAACTCCTTAACAGTTATAAAGGAAGCATGTTATATTGATACCATGCAATATTGTAAAACACTCATAGCAGGGGCAGAAAGATGTCACTATTGTATATGACCTTTAACTTATGAGTTAAAACTTAATAATTATATGAAATGTGAGTTAGAAATAGATGGAGTTCTATGAAGGTACGGTCCAACACAATAAATCGGATCAATTTTGATTACCAACTTGTGCAATTCATCAAATGATTATATCTTATTGAAATGTGAAGATAAAAATAAATAACCTATTATTGGGGATGAGTTAGCAATAGGCATTATAATTTAACAAGTAGTGGTGATGCACAAAGAATATATATTACACAATTTAATTCATGGATGAAAATGTAATTTTCCTAAACACTATCAAATGGAAAAAAGTTTTCTACAAGTGGTAAAAAAGAAAGTAAGGTTATTACATAAGATGACTATACTTCTTTTGAATAAGCTGTGCAAGTTAAAGGAATCTAAAGTTAAAATAAAGCAGAGATGGTAAGGCAATGTTTTCCATTTTATAATAGATCCAGTCCAAGCACATTAAGCTCATAATTTATTAGCATTTATCTTATTAGGTGATCTTAAAGATCTATAAATTCAGTGCTTTGAGTAGGATCATTGTTGTGATTTCAAGAAAAAAATATCCAAGCTATGGCTACGCATTAAACTTATTTAGGATGTGTTTAAATCCAAGAAAGTGATGTCCTAGATTATAAAATCATCATATATCTCCTTATATATTGGATTTTACGAAAAGTGAATTACAATCAAGGAAACGAGGTGAGTGTAAAATTTGTGATTAGTTAAGACTTAAGCCATATTTAAAACTATGAAGAACGGTTCTAATATTTTACCAAGTGCAAGTCCCACCCTTTGAAAATGTATGTTTGAATTAATGTCTTAGTTTGAGAGCTATCTTTGATAACAAGAAACACGGCCGCATAAAAGAGATGATAAATAGGAGCCTAAAATGTAAAAAATAAGTCGTCCTAAATAATATGTTGAGGAATTATTTGGCACTGGTAAAAAGTAGAATCTAATTGTTGAATTATAGTATAATTTTAAATAACGTATTTAAGATCTTATTCTTAATCTAATTATACTTATGGATTTTGCACGAATATCAGATTTAAGATACACATGCATCAAGCAATTGTCGTTAAGAGCTCGAATTGTAAATGTGTCAGAATACTACTTCAAATTAAGAGTTAAAGGATAATGCCTACGAATATTGGTAAGAATACTATATCAGTGTTGTGAAATCATTGTGTGTAATTAACAGTAGCATTAATATTAATAAGATAGTTAAGCTAAGATATGCTGAGCATTCTTTCCAAAGATATAATATAAAGGAGAACAACAAGGTTGGAATTTCTGCTATGACTATTGTTTGAAGCGAAGCAAATCTCACAATTTAAAGTTGAAGTTTAGGATGAGGTAGTTATTTTTATAAATGCAACATAGGTGTAAATTTTTATTTTTTTGCCATTAAATATATGCATAGCAATTATTATGTATATTACAAGTTTAGTTACAACTGCTAAAGGGAATAAATGCATAATGGAAGGCAAATATTTAATATTTGAAACAAAAACCAATAAAAGTATAATATGTAGTATACTTATTTAAAACAGATAAGAAGTCAAACATAAAGTAAAATTAATCTGTTAAGAAGGGAGTTGTGTATTCACCAATTGCAAGGCACTTCTAATGGTTAACAGCTGCAAATAGAATCAGTTACTATATCATAAAAATTCAACAGAAGGCAACCTTAACTTCAAGAGTGATTAAAAGAAATATCTTCATATGTAAGATTAAAGTATATTGTTCATTTACTTATATAATCAATGCAAGCAGCACCGAACCGTTACCAAAATCAAATTATCTACATAATATCTCTGGTAAACTTAAAAAAGGCGTAAATTTAACCATAGATATGCACGTTACACTTACCTAATAGTGTATATTTGGATGAAAACTCTATAGCCTATAAGTTGCATAATGCTACCAGCAAATGAATCTTTTGTATGAAATGATATTAAAGAATGCCTAAACATTCCATCTAATTACACAATCCAGCCATATAGCTATTTCTGGATCAGGCTACTAATAACTTTCCTATTGCATGATTTAATGACTGCTAATGCTACTTGGAGTTTTAAATATTTTTTATCAATCAACTTCATTGCTAGAGCCAAATTTGAAAAACAGATTCTAAACACTAGATACTTTCATTCAATATTTAAAAATGTGATCAAGCTTTTTCAACAAATTGCATTGTTGGATGCTCCTTCAAAATCTTCCGTCAACTAATAAATTTGAACTTCCTGCAATAAGATTAAAGCTGGAGGAATATTTTATAGAATCCATTAAAATAAAAATAAAATTCGCTGCCAAAATAAAACATATATAATAGATACATGTTATTAGTAATCAGAGTTGAATATACATTCTGAACAGCACTAAAAATATCAGATAGTATAGCATTAGTTGTGCCAAGAATCTAACAGCACTAGCACTTTATTTGAGAAGGCATTAGGACTCACGATACTTTCAAAGAAGTTCAAGTTTTAAAACTCCAAATTGTACCTTAGCACATAATGAAAATTAATAAACTCTTACAAGTATTAGCTTTGGCAGCAGCTAATGCTGGGGATTAAATGGGTTTAGAAGCTCAATTTAATCAAATCGGTAATTCGTAATTATTTCATTTAATTGAGGGCTGATTGCTAAGATTTCAATCACCAATTATGATAATATACAACTCGAAGTTCTTATAACTAAAAAAAAAATGATTACAATTTAAAAAATATCACTTCTAAATTTCTTTCAACATCTATTTTTACAATTTTCAAAATTTAATATTCCTTTTCCCTTTCAAAATTAGAATTACATTATTTACAACTATTCTATTGTTTTTTAGCCGTTACGTTTTTCTGCCATCCCAAAAAAAATCCATACCTAATTTTTTAAGTCCTATTAAAATTTGATATTATATAAACTATTAAAATATACGTAAATAATTAATATCTATAGATACTTGACTATTGAAACTACTATGAAGATCGCACCTCGTTTCGCTCTCTGTAACTAACTAAATTTACTGAAAAATAGCAAAAATAACTCCAAAAACAGTCCTAAAAACTCAATTAATCTGACAATTGAAACAACAATTTATATCGTGCCCTCGCGTTAATTAACTGATTAAATCCTATTTTATCTCTATCTAAAATCTCTTTATTCTACATAGTTTACACCCCTCTTTTTCATCCTTTCATCATTCTCTATCCATTTTTATTTGGAAACAAATTAACCCTGGTTTTGATGCAAGCTTTTATCTCCTGAAATCAAGCAAGAAACTAGAAGGCCCTTCGTAATATAACCCGCTTAACGGCTTGAACGGAAAGGAAAGGCTAGAAGATTCAGGTCAGCACCCTAGCAACAGGCAAAACGAGTCAGCAAATTAATTGGGCTTCCGCGATGGACTATCTAGGGTAGCTTCTAATCCAGTGGCCTTCTAGTCTAGCAATAGGCAGAAAGACTCAAGCAAAACATGAGGCGTTCACACCGCAACTGCAGGACGGAGGTCTACGGTTGAAGATTGGGCAAACATAAATTTAATATAAATACAATGTATAAAATATCTAAAACCATTTGCAAATTTTACCTAAATAGCGAGCACAATAAAAAACCCTTTTATTTGGGGTTAAATTTTTATAGTTAGCTAGAACAAAAAAGGGTATTTAGGAATGGAGGTCTGCCTGAGTAGCTGCCTGGAATTTTAACTTCGCCAAGAAGATTTTTCTATAAGGACTGTAATTAGTAGCCTTCGCATGCATGTGATTCCAGTTCTTTGTATGATCATGCTATTTGTATCCTAAAACGTAATTAATATGCTTGGAACATGAGATAACTCTTAGTAAAAAGAAATAATTGATTTTTCTTTAAATTAAATTTGTAATTTAAAAGATCTATGATATTGATATTTTTATGGAGAGACCTTGTTGATTGGGGGGTGTTATTAACAAAGCTTTACAAAAGTTTATGTAAGTTATCACTATCATAATTTACTTATTCGCCTAAACTTATAAAATTTACTTTCTTGCTTATAAAAAATGTGCAATGAACTTTTTTGATTTTTAGTATAAAACTCAAAACAAGTAATAGAAATTAATATTAATTTTATTTTCTTTAATGGGAAATTGCAGGTTCATTCAAAATCCATGCTAATTATAAATATAAGAAACAGATGATGATTTGTATGAGGTCTTGGCTACATTAAAAAATTGTGATTAATAAATTTTCGCCTTCCTTTTTGCAATGTTGAAAAAAGAACAGATTCAAGACTCTTCTAAATTTCTTTTAATAAACAAGTAAAAGATAGAGGCATAATATTTATAACATACAGAAAATATTTAATAAATAGAGAAAGAATGTGGGAGAAATTAAATAAGGAAAATTACTAATGTTCTTTAAAAAATAAAAAATCATGATTTTAATAAAGAAAATTACTCTGAAGAGGAATACAAAACATTGAAAGATGATCTGATCACAAATATATCAAATAATATGATCATCATTGAATTTCTAAAATTTTTAGTCCATCTTACTGCCTTAGATGAGAGGTACATTAAGTGCGGATCAAATTCTCTTCATTTATTAGTTAAAATGAAAGTTGATTTGAAGGAATCATCTTTTAAGAATATAAGAATTAGAAATACTTCCTTAATTGGAGCTAAATTGGTAAGCTGCAACTTAAGTGGATCTGAATTTGATAATGTCATTATTAGTGGAGTTAATTTGAATTAAGCCTAATTATTTAATTGTAAGTGGAGGGGCTTAAGCATAAATGAGGGAATTAAGTTGAATTGTCATAGCTATAAGGTCATGTAAGTTTGCTTTTCTCCAGATAGCTAGCTATTAGCTTCTTGCAGCGAAAATATATCCATTCATTTTTTGAATGTGAAAACAAGGAAAATAAAGTACATAATCAGAGGAGAGAGAGAACTATCATCATTAAGCTTCTCACCTAATAATACTATATTAGCTTTTAGTTCCGGAATATTTGTGTATTTATGGAATATGAATACAGGAAAATAAATATCTAAATTAATTGGTCATTCTAGTTATGTTTCTTCAGTCAATTTCTCTCCTGATGGTACTAAATTAGCATCTGGTAGTTAGGATTAGTCGATCCATTTATGGGATGTTAAGACAAGAGAATAATAAGCCAAATTAGATGGTCATTAAAGGGAAGTTAATTCAATTTGTTACTCTCCTGATGGTACTACATTAGCATCTGGTAGTAAGGATTGGTCTATACGTTTATGGGATGTTAAGACAGGATAATCAAAAGCAAAATTAGATGGTCATTCATCAGCAGTTGATTCAATTTGTTACTCTCCTGATGGTACTACATTAGCATCTGGTAGTCTCGATTGGTCGATCCGTTTATGGGATGTTAAGACAGGATTATAAAAAGCAAAATTAGATGGTCATGAAAAGGGAATCATATCAGTCAATTTCTCTCCTGAAGGTACGACATTAGCATCTGGTAGTTTTGATAAGTCGATCCGTTTATGGGATGTTAGGACAGGATAATAAAAAGCCTAATTAGATGGTCATTTAGGATCTGTATGGTCAGTCAATTTCTCTCCTGATGGTACTAAATTAGCATCTGGTAGTTATGATAAGTCGATCCGTTTATGGGATGTTAAGACAGTATAATAAAAAGCTGAAGTAGATGGTCATTCAGGAGCAGTATGGTCAGTCGATTTCTCTCCTGATGGTACTATATTAGCATCTGGTAGTTATGATAAGTCTATCCGTTTATGGGATGTTAAAACAGGATAATAAAAAACCAAATTAGATGGACATTCTGAAACTGTTTATTCAGTTAATTTTTCTCCTGATGGTACTACAATAGCATCTGGAAGTTATGATTAGTCTATCCGCTTATGGGATGTTAAGACAGGATCATAAAAAGCCAAATTAGATGGTCATGAAAATGGAATCATATCAGTCAATTTCTCTCCTGAAGGTACGACATTAGCATCTGGTAGTTTTGATAAGTCGATCCGTTTATGGGATGTTAGGACAGGATAATAAAAAGCCTAATTAGATGGTCATTTAGGAGCTGTATGGTCAGTCAATTTCTCTCCTGATGGTACTTTATTAGCATCTGGTAGTTATGATAAGTCTATCCGTTTATGGGATGTTAAAACAGGATATTAAAAAGTCAAAATAGATGGTCATTCAGAAGCTGTATAGTCAGTCAATTTCTCTCCTGATGGTGCTACATTAGCATCTGGTAGTTCAGATAACTCTATCAAATTATGGAATGTCAAGACAGGATACGAGAAAGCCAGATTTATCGGTCATTCAGATTACGTCATGTCAGTCAAGTTCTCTTCTGATGGCACTACATTAGCATCTGGTAGTTATGATTAATCTATCCGTTTATGGGATGTTAAGACAGGAGTATAAAAAACATAATTAGAAAGCCATTCAGGTTATGTTTATTCAGTCAATTTCTCTCCTGATGGTACTACATTAGCATCTGGTAGTCACGATTAGTCTATCCGTTTATGGGGTGTTAGGAAAGGATAAAAAAAGGCCTTATTCGATGGTCATTAATCAGGTGTTTTTTCAGTCAATTTCTCTCCTGATGGTGGTACATTAGCATCTGGTAGTACAGATATATCTATCAGATTATGGAATGTCAAGACAGGATAATAAAAAGCAAAATTATCTGGTCATTCTAGTTATGTTTCTTCAGTCAATTTCTCTCCTGATGGTACTATATTAGCATCTGGTAGTTATGATTAGTCTATATGTTTATGGGATGTTAAGACAGAATAATAAAAGGCCAAATTATATGGTCATTCATCAGTTGTTACTTCGGTCAATTTCTCTTTTGATGGTACTACATTGGCATCTGGTAGTTATGATTAGTCTATACGATTTTGGGATGTTAAGACAGGAAAATAAAAAGCAAAATTAGAAGGTCATGAAAATGGAATATTATCTGTCAATTTCTCTCCGGATGGTGCTACATTAGCATCTGGTAGTTATGATTAGTCTATACGTTTATGGGATGTTAAAACAGGATAATAAAAAACCAAATTAGATGGACATTCTGAAACTGTTTATTCAGTTAATTTTTCTCCTGATGGTACTACAATAGCATCTGGAAGTTATGATTAGTCTATCCGCTTATGGGATGTTAAGACAGGATCATAAAAAGCCAAATTAGATGGTCATGAAAATGGAATCATATCAGTCAATTTCTCTCCTGAAGGTACGACATTAGCATCTGGTAGTTTTGATAAGTCGATCCGTTTATGGGATGTTAGGACAGGATAATAAAAAGCCTAATTAGATGGTCATTTAGGAGCTGTATGGTCAGTCAATTTCTCTCCTGATGGTACTTTATTAGCATCTGGTAGTTATGATAAGTCTATCCGTTTATGGGATGTTAAAACAGGATATTAAAAAGTCAAAATAGATGGTCATTCAGAAGCTGTATAGTCAGTCAATTTCTCTCCTGATGGTGCTACATTAGCATCTGGTAGTTCAGATAACTCTATCAAATTATGGAATGTCAAGACAGGATACGAGAAAGCCAGATTTATCGGTCATTCAGATTACGTCATGTCAGTCAAGTTCTCTTCTGATGGCACTACATTAGCATCTGGTAGTTATGATTAATCTATCCGTTTATGGGATGTTAAGACAGGAGTATAAAAAACATAATTAGAAAGCCATTCAGGTTATGTTTATTCAGTCAATTTCTCTCCTGATGGTACTACATTAGCATCTGGTAGTCACGATTAGTCTATCCGTTTATGGGGTGTTAGGAAAGGATAAAAAAAGGCCTTATTCGATGGTCATTAATCAGGTGTTTTTTCAGTCAATTTCTCTCCTGATGGTGGTACATTAGCATCTGGTAGTACAGATATATCTATCAGATTATGGAATGTCAAGACAGGATAATAAAAAGCAAAATTATCTGGTCATTCTAGTTATGTTTCTTCAGTCAATTTCTCTCCTGATGGTACTATATTAGCATCTGGTAGTTATGATTAGTCTATATGTTTATGGGATGTTAAGACAGAATAATAAAAGGCCAAATTATATGGTCATTCATCAGTTGTTACTTCGGTCAATTTCTCTTTTGATGGTACTACATTGGCATCTGGTAGTTATGATTAGTCTATACGATTTTGGGATGTTAAGACAGGAAAATAAAAAGCAAAATTAGAAGGTCATGAAAATGGAATATTATCTGTCAATTTCTCTCCGGATGGTGCTACATTAGCATCTGGTAGTTATGATTAGTCTATACGTTTATGGGATGTTAAAACAGGATAATAAAAAACCAAATTAGATGGTCATTTAGGAGCTGTATGGTCAGTCAATTTCTCTCCTGATGGTACTATATTAGCTTCTGGTAGTTATGATAAGTCTATCCGTTTATGGGATGTTAAGACTGGATAATAAAAAGCATAATTAGATGGTCATTAAAGTTATGTTTTTACAGTTAATTTCTCTCCTGATGGTACTACGTTAGCATCTGGTAGTTTTGATAAGTCTATCCGTTTATGGGATGTTAGGACAGGATAATAAAAAACACAATTTGATAATTATTCAGGTTACGTTTATTAAGTCAATTTCTCTCCTGATGGTATTACATTAGCATCTGGTGGTTATGGGGAGTCTATCAGTTTATGGGATGTTTTAATTGGATCATCAATCTTATCTTCAGAAAATCGTTAAAAAGACATTCTTACATATTTTTAACCTCTCATAAACAGTACCATTGAGAATGGTATTTATTCATTATAATTAAGCTTCCTCTTTTAATACTCTCCTTCTGATCTCAAAGTAGCTAGTATTATAAACGTAAGGAGCTCTTATTTTTAAAGCAGAATTTGTAACTTAACAAAGAGTTGATCTAAAATCATTATTCATATCCAAAGGAAGTTATATTTTAGAAAACCTATTTAGGTTATAAAGACAATGAAAATTGATTATTATTAAGAATTATATAATACAATAATCCATTATCATTAAAGCATAATTTTTAATTTTTTGAACAAGGTCAAATAATTTTATTACTTCTCTCGCCTCTTTTTACCCCTTGTAAAAAATAACAAATGGTCAAAAAAAAATTGATGATGCTTTTTGTGTTTGTTTTAAAATGAGTTTATTGCGGTATTTAGGATAAAGTTTGTAACTCAAATTGGAGTTTGGATAGTAAGAGATGAAAAATTAATTAATTAGTTTTACGTTTTACAAGGAGGAGAGTAAGAGGCTATAAATTAGTGAGCTGAAAGAGAATGATGAGTTCACTTCAGAACTATTTTCAGCCCTATAGAAGCACATTTTAGCACACTTGCCCAAAGTCACAAATTAGATTCATGATGGTTGAAAATATGGGTTCTTTTCCTAAGGCATAATTAGAGTAGTAAGGCAAGTAATCAAGAGTAGTTATCTACAAATATCTTACATATCTTTTTCATGCTAGAAGGTATTTCAATTAAAGCTACACAATTTTACTCTATTAACTATATTATTTCACATATGATATTGCCTTTTTTTCATTTGCTCAAATACTAAAAAATCACAATTCATGATTTATGAAGATTTATTTACAGTTATTACTATTTTAATAATAATATTTTTCAAAAAGTAAAAGAAACTCACACTTTCCATTTTTATTATTTGATATTTTCTTTTTACAAATATGCTAGGGTACTAAGAGTGTAAGGGCAAGTTAAATTTGTCTTCATGATTTGGATCAATAGCTAGAAGTATAAAATGTACTCCATATTTATATAGAAATCCTACATTACAATCAATGATGCCATTGCTTCTTTTGAATATTTACGTTTGTAACCAACAGAGCCAGTGTAACTAATTCATGAACAAATACCATAAACGAACCCTTTCAAAATAAAACTTAAGTTGGAAGACATTATCATTCATTAAGTGAATGAGATTCAACAACATTAGAAATTAGAAACAAAAGTGTTACAGGTAAAAGAGGGAGAACAAGAAATCGTACAAGCTTATATCAAAAAGGAAGATTTGTATGAAATATTGATTTAGATTAACAATATTGACGTTTGATGAGATATTGGAAAGGCTCTGGTAAGACATGATAACAGATTATTTTAATATCTACCTAGTAGAGCAATTAAGCATAATCTATGTTGAAGTTTGTTAATGATCTTCTCAAAAATCTAAGTGAACTTGACTTTAATTTAAAGAATACTCAAAGGAAGAATTTGAATAAATTAGAAAGGGTTTGATAACAAGATAGGGTTAATTTTGGAATTCTATGTACAATTGACAACCATAATGAGAAATTTATCTAATTTGGATAAATTCACTCAATTTATTAGTCGAAATTAAGGTGGATTTGAGAGAATAAATTTTGAGAATCTAAGGAGTAGAGGCACTTCTTTAGTTGATGGAAATTTTGTAAAATGAAGATTATGGACCAGAATTTGATAATGTGGATATGAGTGTATTGAACTAGAATGAAGCTTAATTTTTCAATTTTAAAGGCGTATAATTCTATAAATTAATAATACAAAAAAGCAAACCATATTTATAGAAATTTTGAATTTTAGTCATAATAATGATATTGATTTTGAATACACAAAGCTTTTATTTAAACCTCTTTTTTTATTTATTTTAATAATTCTTGTATTTTATCTATTTTATTTAATTTTAGTATTGGCATATTAATAAAAATGTTACCCAATCAATATTATGTAATAGGCTTTATTTTTGTTTGGGAAATTTTTTTAATTAGGTTTTATCGCCACACCTCATTACTATATCTTAAAGAGTATATCATAAGGTCGTATCAACCATTTGCAAGAACTTTATACATCTGAACAGACTTTACATGATACACTAGAGGCAACGATTTAAATGGTTCTAAATATTTCCCATCAGTATTACTGCTTAGGAAGAATTCAGACAGCTAGATCAAAGTCAATTAATTTAAGGCAGGGTGATTATGTAACAACTGGCAGATTATTTTGTGTTGAATGCCTGACCGTCTCTAAATCAATTAGCATTTCAATATTAATCACATAAGTAATTCTAACAACATTTTTTGTTTAAATTAACAGTATGCTCAACTATTTTAACTTGTAGTATATGCGATAACCTGCATTAAATTTATCGAAATGTTATTCTGATTCTATTAGGTCGAACATTTAGGTACTAAAAGAGGAATAAACATTGGTCAAAATATGTTGAAAAATAATTTGAACATCAGGACATCACTTTCAAAATACCCTACAGCATCTAATGTATAAGTTGAATCCCTTATTATTCTCTCAAGAAGAGCTTTAATAGGCCTGATTTCTTGCGTGTGGTTTTCAAATCACTTCAAGTTAGAGTTTTCGACTCAATTAATTCTATGTCTTGAATTGCGGTTGGCTGTGTTGTTTTCAAATTTTTCATCCAATATGAAAAATTCAAGTTACTCTATTGCAAGATGGCAGCTATCCGAACATTGCTCATAAGAATATCAATTATGGAAGAACACACTTGTTTCCTGATATCAACTTGGATTGAAAATGGTTAGCATTAATTCTTCCCATTATAAACGAGTCAGAACTGCAATCTGTAGACCAAGTAGTTCGAATCACAATTTAATGTCCTCCAATCTAATCATCAGCACATAATCTACAGAAGGTAGAGCTTACACAACTGCTTACAAGATTATTCAATCTATTATGGGTGCGTAGAAAGAGGATGTAATAAAATGCTTCTCTTTGGCTTTTAGTCATAAATGCAATAAAATTTTGGACATACCCTTATCAGTATCATTTTTTATATAATTGAATTCAGTGTTCAGGTATATGTAACCAAAAATAAGAATCAATCCGATTAAATTAAAGGAGTTAAAAAATACAACTTTTACTTGCTTTACTTTTAGCTCTAATCTCCAAGCAATTAATTTCAACATTTCAAGCACGATTTGGCTACAATAATTTTAATTTTATGATAACTGCTATACTATTAACTAGCTCACTAAGATTCTAATTGTTACAATTACTATCAGAAAAGCAAGCTCAACTTGAACAATTCGACAGTAAGGAAAAAGCATCGTAATAACCACATTTTTTGACTTTAAATGAAGATGATCAATAAAGTCATGAAGAAAATTTGAGAGGTTTCATCAATATATCTAGAGATACTTTTCAACAATTATCGTATTATTATGCGAGGTCCTATATTTTTGTCTCTTAAAAAAAATAATCAGAATTAATTAATGTAGTTAATAGTTAATAAACTTATTAATAACCTCAAAACTTAAAATTACTACTCTCTGATTGCAAATAATAATGGTTTACGTGATATTTGATAATTGGAATAGTTTTTAGGAGTAGAACTGTCTTTTGATGATGATTGTCTCCTTTTTTGAAGACGGAGTAAATCTTTTCAAACATCCAGTAAGTCTAACATTGATTTTTTAAATTTAGACCTACTTATATCATCAGTATCAGTTTTTTCACTATTTACATTGCATCCAACTGAAGATACATATGGAGCGCATGTTCTAACCAGTTTGAATTTTATAATCATTTTGGCAACTTTTGTTGTACTAGGAAAAAAGATAAAACATGGTTTATCGTGAACTATACTATTAGAGCAATAAAGTGTTTCAATCATGTAGAAGCATTGCCAGCAGATTATGTTGTACAATAATCGAAATATTTATATAAGCATTAGGGGTTGCAAATTATTAACAAATAATATGATTCAATAAAAATCAAAACAATGGGAACTTAAATTTGATACATCATATTCATTGTTCTACTTGGGCTATTCTAAAATGTTCTACTTTTAAAACTTGAAATTTTGGTAAACATGAACAGCATAATTTATGACCAATGAACACTTACCAAGAGTTCATATGAATAGCTGGGTTTGATTCAAATTTTAAGTCTAATTTCAATCCATATTAAATTAATGTTTTTGGGATATTAGTTCTAAAATGTATTATATTTTAAAGATAAATGTGATGCTTTAGAAAAAAAACAGTTAAATTAGACATAATCTGAATTATATTATTTATTAGACGTTAGCAACAATGAAAGGCGTAAGCGTTCTAATCAAAATTCTATTGACAGGATTTTATTAGATAAAATAAAAGTGCTGCTGTGAATTTTATCGTTTATAGGGGGAATTCTGAAATATTTACTAACTTTACTTCATATGCCATGCCGATGGAAATACATGTGACTTGCATTCCAGCTTTAATAGAACGCTTCTTGTTTTAATACATAATTCCACTGTTTTATATTTGGATGGTTATTTCTAGATTTTAATTATTTCTTGATTTTTTTTCTCACGCTCCCAAAATCCAAAATTTTATTCTCCATTTCTGAGTAAAATTAGTCTTGTGTTCAATGTACCGATTCTTTAAGAAGCCATTCATCCAACTCAAAGTACAAAAAGACTTGATAGCTGCTTGATGTTAAGTATATATAATAAAAGCTCAACCACTCTCAATGCTTGGCATACAGCTGGTTATATCTCATTAATATCTTTGTCATGTTTCAATTTGGTTTGGATATCTTTAAGGCTACGGTAACACTTGACCCAATGATTTTTGGGTTATTCCTAAGATTTTATTCCTTTTACCAGCAATTCTAATGATTTAGTAGTTCCGGAAAAAATCAGTTGCTCGAATTTTATCTGTTTAAATTGAAATCACTATACCACAGGTATAGTTTGATTGATACTATTGAGATAGCAGCCTTGTTTGTTGCAAAATTTTTAAACATGTGTTTATACTCCAAACTGCTGCGTTTATTGATAAAATTTAGCAGAATTACACCGGCTTCCAACTAGTTATATATTTTTTTGATAACAAAACCTTTATCAAAATCAATTATATAACCCAGAAAATTAGTGGTATTGAAATGGAGCCCCCTTATGTTCAATAAACCTTGTTATTGGGTTAATGCATATAAGTCAATCTGTGTTCCTTGAAATTTAACATATGGTATAAACTGAGTTGCATGTTCTTAGGATTTTTCAATCTCCTAGATTACACCAAAGATATAGATCAAGATGTTCTGTGTGTAATACACTGCTTGATTTTTGTTGGACATGTTGAAGGCTTCTGTCAATGCTACCCCATAATTCATATTTTTTTTCAAGACTCTTGGAATGCCTTTCTAATTAATGCGTAACCTCATAGGCTGATTATTTTTAGTAAAGCGATGCACTACAAAGCTTTGATTCTAATTTCCAATTAGTTAAGTTTCTCAAGATCGTTTCATAATTTATCAAGAAGACCCTTAACTAATTTTAGACTCCCATTATCAAATCTTTCATGAACATAAACTTGTCTAAAATGAAACTTTGAGCTCCACTTTTGTACTAATAGTTAACATATTATATGAGATGATGGTGACTATAACTAGTTTCATTCTTGTGCTAATAATAAGACATACATCTGATATTCCTATTCTAAAGTGTGCATCTTCAAGTGCATGCTGTCATTAGTTAAAGCGCGCATTTATATTCTGACTTTAAGAATGCACTAAATGAGTTCGAATTAAAAATGCAAATCGCTCTAATATAATTATAATTCTGGATCAAAACAATCCATTTTATATGTATATACCAATTACAAAAATTCCAACCTTTCTATTTTTAATCCAAAGACAAACAATTGTGCAATATTTATTTTTTATACAGTAAATAATCTACAAATTGCAGCCCTGGCATCTTTTAGCAAAAATGTTAATCAACATAAGGTGAAACTCTGTCTCAGCAATATTAAGACAAAAGCACTATAGAAATGCTATCACTGATAAATTATTTGCTGATGTCTTGCGTTCACTAGATTCAAACTTTATAATGGAGGTTGCACCCTTGCATCAATAAACAGCTCTTAATTCATTGAAACTTGCCAAAAACAAGCAACCTTACATTCAATCACTTCATAGGCTAATTCTTTTGATGAATAAGTAAACTTCATCAGGTTGGATTTATAATGAAATATCTGTTTTATTTTGTTCAGCCAAAATCTAGTGCTTAACTAACGTGAGTCTTGAAAACTGCAGATTATATCTTGTGAAATATGCAATATTATGATAATACATACTTGATACACATTCTTAATAAATGTTTTTCTGATGAGTGCTGTTCTGATAGATATAGGCAGCTAATTAGACGAGGAGTAGTTAGATGATGCACACCACACACTTACAGAGCAACTTCGAATTCATAATCATCAGAGAATTTAATTATGGCTACCTCCAGTACTTCGTATTCTGACAAACTTTTAGAGATTATTTCTCGACAAGCGATATAGTCGTAAATGGCTTAGAAATTCTAAAAGGAAGACAAATATTGTGAATTGAATCAGTACGGCTACCTCAATTCTCAAAAGGTTTCAATTACTAGCAGATTGTATTTAAATCTATTAGCAGATTTAGTTTATTCAGATATTATAAATTTATAGATATAGATGATTAGTCTAATTTATTTAAAGGAGGCATAATAAGTTATTAACAGTGATATAGTAAAAACTAATTATTTTAGCGTAATAGTTAGTACACCCATTCAAATGGGTAACACAAATTCAATCTGAGAATATAAAAATTGTTTGATATGGTTAAGGACATTGAGATTTTATTACGCAATATAGCTCGCACAATAAAAGCAGTGAATACAAGCATATACAGTTGAGATATTGCTGCACATGAAGCTAGTATTTTTTTTACTTTTATGTCAACAACAATAGATGTTAAGCCTGATTTTTCTTTTTAGTGGATTTGGCTACCCTTTGTTTAAGTCTCTGTATTAGATTATATTGATGCTCAGAATGACTTGGTGAATATTATCTGTGTAAATATAATCCTAAAATAATGGTTTAAAAAAATTGCGCACAAATGGTTCAAGTGCAAAATGCCCACTTTCACATTAAACAATTCCAACTATATATTTGAAAACAATTTGCATAAAATTATGCAATTTTAGTAAAACATGTAATGCTTGTAGTTAAGAATTCTAATTTTACTGAACTTTATTAAGATTACTTATTCAACTCCGATTAATGTAAAGCATATTTTATGCATTATTTTCTCCAATTTTCTTGTATTGCCAGTAATATATTATATGCACCAAAAACAGATTTCTATTTGTGTTTGCAAGATTTACTCCTTCTTAATTACCTCTTATAATAAATATACTTGCATCACATGTACCAATAATACTTCTGCAATTTAAAGATTTATGAAAATTCGTGATGTCTGTAAGTAATCGTGATGACTTTTCATGTTCATAATCAGTAGTGTCAATAAGTGTCCTGATAAGTTTACAGCTACTACCAAATCTTGTAGGTGATGCACTCACTGATTTTTCAATTTTTGTAGTATTATCAATCAGTTCGATTGCTACTTTTTCAACTTAAACCTAACAATATTACATAGGCCTTAAAACCTGATCCAGAAATAATTACATCAAACGTATCACTTTCGTCTTCATTTTGGATACAATGTATATTGCAAAGAAAACTCTAAACTTATTAGTCGTGTAATGCTAGGAGCAACCGTATTTCTTGTATCAAAAGATATTGGTGTATATACTTAACCCTTCCATCTTATCTATAATTGAGCATCTTTTGTCAAATTAGGCCTTTTTTAAGTCTACCTGAAATATTATGTAGGTAATTTAACAATGTGTTAGCGGTGCGGTGCCGCTTGCGTTTTTGTTTAGAAATAATTACACAACATGTTTTAATCTTAAGCAAGTAGAAGAAAATTTTTTGAAATCGTTCTTGTGGTTAATGTTGCCTTCTATTAAATTGTATGTAGACGCATGCAGCAACTGTTAATCAATTTGAAATTTTGAACCATTTATCAAATCCACAACTCCATGTTAATATAATAAAAATCATGCATATATCTTTTATGGAAAAGCAAATATTAGTGAATTTATTGCATTTTAAGAAAGATTGCCTCATCCTCAACATTAAATTATAAATCTTGATTCTCATGATAATTTATTATAACAGAGATTGCAATCTTATTGTTTAGTCATTTTATGTCCCTAAAATAAATATCCAGCATTTCTTAGCTTAAATATCATGAAAATAGAAATGCTACTATTCCTTAAAAACAAAAAAGTTCATGCCATCTATATATTGTTCATGTTCTGTCAATTATGGTAAGAATTATCCTTTCACCTTTTATTTTGAAGTAATATTCTGGTACATTTGAAACTTGAGCTCCTAACAGAACTTGCTTGATGCATGCCTAACTTATAAATTTGGTAAAGAGTTGATTTTAATTTCTCCTATTTTTTCAGAAAATAGGTTCCGATTCTTAACTTGGAATAGCTTGTTATTTTATTTTTGCCTTCCATAACAACACCAATTAAGTGTTTAGGGTTTCCAAAACCTAATTGAAAAAAGATATAAACAGGTTAATTTGATTTGATTTTTTGGAGATTTTCTATTAGTCATTGAAATTTTCCTTGTTTCATTGTTATGATTATATATTTTTCAATCATTTATTCTATTCATTTAATAGTATTTTTGTAAGCAATAAAGGCTATATTATTAAAGGGCTTAAGTGTATTATTACTAAAGAAAAGTAAAATCTGATAGAGGACCTTGACAATTTAATGAACTTTATTATTTAAACTTAAATTAGCATTTTCTTGAGTTTTGATATATAAGAAAATAATAGCATTTTAAAGAATTACTTGATTAATTATTATAAGGAGATCAATAAATAAAATTCTATTCAACTTTGGATTTTTATTGTACACATTCAAAATTATTTAGTTAAAAATCCAAATATTCTCATCCTCCTAATGAATATTAGGATAACTTAACCTTTTTTGTTTTAAGAAAATATCCACAGAATTTTAATTTTTAATCCTTATATTTCTTTTAAATTATTAAAAATTATCTGAGGACAACAAGGCATTTTAAGAATTTTGATTTACAATTCTCTATTACTGGGTACTTTTATAAATTTAATTAAGCTATCTTTGATACCATAAGTCTAGGAAAGAAGATTTTTCTAAAAATAAAAGGTTGAATCCACCTTTTTAGAGAAATCAGGCGGCTTACCTGTACCTCATTTGACCTCTCAGGATTATATTGTTGGCAGGAAGGACAAATTAGAAGATAAATGACAGATAGAGGATTAACGAGGGATTAACCTGAAAAGGGTCAGGTGGATCCATACTTGCCTGATTACAGATAGAGGATATCCAAAACGATTGGCATGACAAATTATTATTTGGAATATATAGGTATATAAACCCTGGAAACGTAGTATGAACATCCACTCATAACATTAGTTCATAAAAAGACACCTGATTGATCTCAAAACTTAGAATGTTTTAATTGTGGTCTATTTCAATCTACCTAAAGGAAAGAAGAGAAATGGAAACTGATGCTTTAAAATTTAGCATGTGTTCACTATGATTGCTGGAGACATAAATTTGTTCCTAAGATCTAATAAGAATCAGTGCTAAGGTATGTCTCATGCAACAGATAAGGATAAGTAAGGATGAGAAGAGGAGGAAAAGAAGGATTAAATATGTATGTAAAGGGGACTAAAATTAGAAGTATAAAAAAGTCTGAGATTTAATGAGTTATAGGATGATAGACCCTTAAATGTTTAATTCAAAACCAGAAAAGGATAGGTTTTAAATTCCACTCTTCCATACTAATTGATTAGAGAAAAATAAATTTAGAACCAGACGATTTATGTGTGGGTGAAATATGTAATTCAAAGAAATTCTATAAGAAGAAAACTCTAGAAATCTGCTGCTCATTAAAAAGAAAGGAGCAATTATGATTGTTCTTTTAAATCCAAAGGGGAGTGTTTGAAAAAATAATCATTTTACTCTGAATCGATAGTTAAGATTTAAGGTCAATTTCTATCTCTACAAGCCTAATTTCAAAGGACTTTATCCTAAGTATGAAGAAGAACAAATTAATTAAAAGTTTTCAAAAAGCAGTATCCTTTGATCAGAAAGAACTTTATCTTTTGACTAAATAGAATACTTGTTCTACTTGAATTTAGTCTAATTAAACAAAATGCATCCCTAACTACCTTAAAATGATTGTTTAGATTAAGGTTCAATCTTGCAAGGAGGGAACCAGAATTTTGGCTTGCGCAGATACTGTTGTTATCTCTTACTATGATAATGCTGGTTAGAAATTACAAACTCTTTATTTTAATCCATATCTATGACTCAAATAAATGTTGATGCGAAAGGATAAGACATGATGAAATAAGAGAAAAGCTTCAAATATCTAGAATGTGGTATCAAATTTGGAACTTCTATATTAAGCTGTATTTTGATAGCATATTGCTTTTACTAAAAAGATTTGGCCTGAGATATCTTCAATATTGGAGATAAATATGGAGGATCTCAATTAAGAAATTTAGATATCGTTTGTCCACTCCTAATGATATCATCGACAACATTTAGAACACTCTTAGTTTAATGCTCCACTGGCCATACTTGAATTTGAATTGTAAAATGAAATATGTAAATGGCATTATCCTGATGAAAATTGAACTGTTAAGCAGCCCGTTAAAAGGAAAGGCAAAGCTTTTTTTAATTTGACATAAATATTCAAACTCTCTTTATAAGTTTCAACTTTTACTTGCCCATAATTATTAAAATCCTGGAATAAGAATTTTGCAATTTGAACAATATTGAATTATATTAAGGAAATAGGAAAGGATTTTAACTCATTTATCTGAATGAAACTTTCAATAGAAGTGGATATTAAGAAATAGGATTGTTATAACTATTATAATTTTCGAATTGATTTAAATCAAATAATTTTTGATCATTAGAAACTTACGCATTTTTTAGTTCATAGTTAGAAATACTAAACTGAAATTTAGAAAGGTGACCAGAAGATATTGATAGTAGATAAAAGTAAATTTAATACCATAATAACTATTTTTTCCAAGGGACACTGGAATTCATTTTTGGTAAATCATATCGTATTAAATGACTATGATGATGTAGATCTGTAGAAATAGATTCATTATATATAGTTATGACTCTAAAGAGCCTAAGCTGAATTATTAAGACTAAGAAATGAAGCTTTCAAAGGATATGACAAAAAAAAAGCAAAGAATGCGTAGAAATTCTGTTGCACAAAAATTTCTTCTATTTAAAAGATTTCTTGTAGAACAACTCGGTCATCAATATTTACTATGAGGTGAACTGTTTTAGTAGAGATTTATAGAGTATTATTTCATAACATCAAGAGTCAGAAAACGATTTGGTGTAAATCAGGGGCCATGATGAAAATATGGGAGAGTAGCTGATTTGCCAATAAATTGTTGAGAGTAATACGATTACGATGGACGCTCTGAATTAGATTATGAAAAAAATTTGTATTAGCAAGCAGACTATTGATGTTTAATTTTAGTGAGCTTATGCAAAATTGCAGGCTGACGATTTCTATAATGAGTAACTATAGTTTGGCTTCCTAGCCATCAGAACAATTAGGTGGCTTAACTTTGATCCTAAAGAGCTATAGAAAAGAGATGTAATGGCAAGTTAGATTCTTAAGAGTACAGAAACGTTTGAATCTGTAGAAATCATATATGATAAAGTTCTACCAAACAAATTGTTCTCCTTTTAAATTTTCCACCTAAGATTCATCATTTTAATTTAACCCTGCAACTTAAAGTTTCAAATTCTCAAGTTTGATTTTTTTAATTTGCATTCTTTGTTATTGAATTAAGCACAAAATTTAACTGTTTTTGAACCTTAATGTATATTGTTGCAAAAAATCTCCGAATAACAATAAATAATATTATAAGAATATACATATATGATTCTAAATGTATCAGTTTAACTTCTCCTCCTTCTTCACAAGAAAAATCAGCTTGTGATTTGCTGTCGCTCTTCATGCCTTAAAATAATCTTCTTAATTATTAATTGTTTTCTCTTCTTTTTCTGATTAACAAACTTAACACAATTTTCAAAGAGTTTTTCATTTTATTGCTTAGACTCTTGTTTAGATTAGAATATTATTAAATTCTCGTTTTGGGCAAATCAGCATAATAAACGATGCCTTCTAAATTACATTTATTTTCTGCATGGCGAAGTTTTTATTTCTATCATGTATATGTTTGCCTTTATAAATGAGTATTTTTCAAGTATAGATGATAATTGCTCCCATGTTCATTTATCAGATCATACATTGAGATCAATAAACTAACATCTCTTTCATCAATGTAATTTTGATCCATATTATTTATCCTAATCATTTATATCATCCATGTGCTCACTGCATTTCTCTGAAAATTAATATAATCTATCGAAGAAAATCAACCCTTATGTTTCTGCTTACTTGCTAGATTCATACCTAATCTTCTCAAACGCTAATGTTTTCTTCATTAATATTACTCTGTATTAGAGAATAAGTCAAATTTGATGCTTGGGACTAATCAATTATGATTTTAACCTTTATCCTATATTCAACGCGTCTACTTCTATATTTATTCATAAAGTTATTAAATTAATTCAAATTAATTTAATTGATTGTTCTGATTATCCTACTGATTTGAATTAAAAATTTTAATAAATATTAAGCTAATTATTTTGAGCAGATTCTTCTTAGGGTTTCTTATTGATAAAACTAATATATCAAATTATTATTATTAAATAATTTATTTGCCATTCTCTCTCATAATGTCTTCCAATATCTTCTAACGGTAAAAGGAAATTAAGAAAGCTGTTGAATACAATGTAAAGAATGCGGTATATCTAATCAAGTTTCTGAATGATATGTTGTTTTTCTCCATTGTTATTCTAAGGTCAATAAAAAATGAACAGCCATCATATAAACCAAAGGAATTTTTTCAGGTTTAACCAAAAGAACAAACACTGTTTAAAAAAATGATGACATCCTTTGAGCTTCATTTAACAATAATTAGTAGCAATTTAAAAACTCAATTTAAAATTTAGGTGATGTAAAATTAACTATATTCAAATATATATATAT
>CAJJDP010000188.1:30349-50266 GCA_905182995.1 Paramecium octaurelia | reverse complement strand
TATATGTTTATGTGAATAATAATAATAATTATTGGTTGAAGTAGATTCGGCTCGACAAAAGGAGCATACATAAATATATCCAGAGATTTCTTCAGGTAGAAATTAAAAAAATGTGGAGCCATCCTTTAAAACCGAACAATAATTACTCCATTAAGTTGCACAGTTGATCCTATTCAGGAAATATGTAGGATAAAATTTAATTTACGTATTTTGCATGATAAGTATCATCGTTGTAATGGCAATCAATAACCTTAGCAATACATCACTATCAATTGGAAAAAATGTTGGACCAGTAGAAAGGTCTCGTACAATCAACCATGATTAGACTTGAGAGGAGCTAATCACTGATAACAGAAGCACATGTGAAACAGATATTCTTCAAAACAATTAATATTAGAGAGTATTCATTAGAAGTGGCATGGACAAATGTAAAGTAAAGTAAGCTTAATTGAATTTCAATGCATCATATACACCAGGCTATAGAATTTAATTTTCTAAACTCTGAACACTACATTATTTGAGAAGGTAGTTTAACTATTACTTGCAAACTTATGAAGAATGAAGCATCAAAATTTTGATGAAAAAGTAGCAGGAGTAAAATATTGCTGAGCAAAATTCATTGCCAATTCAACAGCACACCATTGAACCTCGCATTCGCAAATCTACAAACTTGGCCATTTATTTTAAGCGCATTTAAAAAAAAATTTTGAAGGAAATTAACAAAATATGAATATTTACCCATTATCATTAATTCAACTTAGACAACGTTCCAACTTGGTAACATCGTCTTTATAAAGCATATTCTAAATGAAATTATTATATTAAAAAAATTACGCTTCTTGGTAACAGGAAATCTGCAGGTAATTTAATTTCTGGGTAGTTGTATTAAAGTTTTATAACATAAAGAAGTGTGTATATTTTAGATGATACAATTAGTTGAGCAGATACAGCCAAAAATTCATGGAAATTAAAACAAATTTAGAATGAATTCAAAATGAATGCAGGAAAGTGTATGTGCAAAGTTTTAACATCCATGATAATACAAACTAGTCTGAATAATCCAAGTTCCAGTTAAATCAGTGAAGCTTGTTCTATTCTACTTTTAGTTCACTCTCATCCTCTTATTAATAATTTCCTAACAACCAATAAAAAAACAAAATTCAGATTTTCTTGATGGTTAATATGTTGCAGAATTAACCTACTTTAAAATGTATTATCATTTATGGACACTCTCAAGCCAATTATTATATTATATAGTAGGTGTATGTATATACAAATTTATTCTAATGTTGAGTCAAAATCAAAGAAATTTTTTGTGGTGTAAAAGAAAACTTATTTATATGAATCTTCCTCATATCATCTGTAATGAATAACGTGTTGGACGATTCAATTAATTAAGTATTATGTAACTTTAATCCACTGGCGATCTATTACCAGTNTATATGTTTATGTGAATAATAATAATAATTATTGGTTGAAGTAGATTCGGCTCGACAAAAGGAGCATACATAAATATATCCAGAGATTTCTTCAGGTAGAAATTAAAAAAATGTGGAGCCATCCTTTAAAACCGAACAATAATTACTCCATTAAGTTGCACAGTTGATCCTATTCAGGAAATATGTAGGATAAAATTTAATTTACGTATTTTGCATGATAAGTATCATCGTTGTAATGGCAATCAATAACCTTAGCAATACATCACTATCAATTGGAAAAAATGTTGGACCAGTAGAAAGGTCTCGTACAATCAACCATGATTAGACTTGAGAGGAGCTAATCACTGATAACAGAAGCACATGTGAAACAGATATTCTTCAAAACAATTAATATTAGAGAGTATTCATTAGAAGTGGCATGGACAAATGTAAAGTAAAGTAAGCTTAATTGAATTTCAATGCATCATATACACCAGGCTATAGAATTTAATTTTCTAAACTCTGAACACTACATTATTTGAGAAGGTAGTTTAACTATTACTTGCAAACTTATGAAGAATGAAGCATCAAAATTTTGATGAAAAAGTAGCAGGAGTAAAATATTGCTGAGCAAAATTCATTGCCAATTCAACAGCACACCATTGAACCTCGCATTCGCAAATCTACAAACTTGGCCATTTATTTTAAGCGCATTTAAAAAAAAATTTTGAAGGAAATTAACAAAATATGAATATTTACCCATTATCATTAATTCAACTTAGACAACGTTCCAACTTGGTAACATCGTCTTTATAAAGCATATTCTAAATGAAATTATTATATTAAAAAAATTACGCTTCTTGGTAACAGGAAATCTGCAGGTAATTTAATTTCTGGGTAGTTGTATTAAAGTTTTATAACATAAAGAAGTGTGTATATTTTAGATGATACAATTAGTTGAGCAGATACAGCCAAAAATTCATGGAAATTAAAACAAATTTAGAATGAATTCAAAATGAATGCAGGAAAGTGTATGTGCAAAGTTTTAACATCCATGATAATACAAACTAGTCTGAATAATCCAAGTTCCAGTTAAATCAGTGAAGCTTGTTCTATTCTACTTTTAGTTCACTCTCATCCTCTTATTAATAATTTCCTAACAACCAATAAAAAAACAAAATTCAGATTTTCTTGATGGTTAATATGTTGCAGAATTAACCTACTTTAAAATGTATTATCATTTATGGACACTCTCAAGCCAATTATTATATTATATAGTAGGTGTATGTATATACAAATTTATTCTAATGTTGAGTCAAAATCAAAGAAATTTTTTGTGGTGTAAAAGAAAACTTATTTATATGAATCTTCCTCATATCATCTGTAATGAATAACGTGTTGGACGATTCAATTAATTAAGTATTATGTAACTTTAATCCACTGGCGATCTATTACCAGTGATGTCATGAAGAGGATATTGGTTCACTTGTAAATTTATGAAACTTTTCATTTCCATCCCTATTGTATTCAAAATTCAAGTTACTCTTTGTAACAATTGATCTTTTCCATCAAACTTTATATTTATGCATTTTTCCATGCTTTATGCGTTTTTTCTTTTGTTAATGTGTACCTTTTTGAATTCATACCTTCATAATTAAATGCTTGCAATTTTATTATGCGAATGCTCGACGTGAGGTTTGAATCTTGATAGGTGCAAAGTATCTGTGCATAATTATGATTCCGAATCTCGATATCTAGTTGATGATATAAAACACCTTTAATTTTTACTGTTAAATAAATTGCAACCATTTCGTTTCAGTCTCGCCTTCTAAACATTATTTCGTGAGATACAGCAAATAAATCTACTGATTGTATGTTTGCTAATGTATACAATTCATGAATGCTGATCGTTTTCGAGTCTAGATGAAAAAACAGTAAAACATTTCCAGCAAAGCATGGGTCATATGTTGATTTACAAAAAATATATTGCAGCATTACCTCATACTTTTGTTTGCTTATTGCAATTGACACTTGCCCTTAACCCATACAGCAGCCTATTCTTAATGGAGTCTCTAATTCATAATGAACTGCTTGTTTCTAAAATAGTACCCATTGATTTTAGTAGTTAATGAAATGAACTTTTATTATACTGACTTTAATTCATTAATAGATGCAAGCAATCTTTAACTATAGAATGTTCTAATTTTTTGTGATGCTTTCTGCTTATAATACCCTGCTTTTCATCGATTCACCACAACTATTTTAAAAGTTAACCTTGCAATCTTTATAGTTCGTACCAAAAAATAGAAACTATCTTTTTTATTGATAGTTCCGTATAGTTGCTAACTCCTAAGTATTGCCAACTCAAATCTAAGTATTTTTATAAATCAAAGCAAAGCAGTGTACTTTGTCAAAGTGGTTGTGTGCTAGTTAAAGATTATTAAATGAGCTTGAATAATCACATCCTCATATTTGGAGTATGTTGTACACTTTATATGGGTTCTATACTATAACCAAATAATATACTCACTGCTATTTATTTAGAATTTTTCAAACATATAGAATCGAATGTTCGTGCTTCTCGTAATAATAATGTCAAATTCCTAGTGCATTAGCGGCTGGTTGTATTAGTTAGTGAGATGGCTAGCTTGTTCACATTTTTAAGTAATTCGAAGCATTTTCAATTGCCAACCAAACGAGTCGCCTTGGAAACATCTGTGATGCATTGATTGATAATTGATATTATCAGTGCTAATTCCATAGTATTGTCTAAAGTTCTTAATGGTCTGCATTATTTTGTTTTATGTTATTGCTAGAGCATTTCAAACGATTTGTTTTGCTAGCATTTAATTCAAAATCATATTTTTAATTGCTCAATAATTCCTCATAGTGTAAAACTTTTATCAGTACCACTTGTACAAGATCAATGTCCTAGATATAGTTAGATGCAGAATTTACCCAAAAGTAGTGAATTATTTTAAACTAAAGCAGCATCTTAAAAATTTTGCTCTACAAATCATTTTTTGAGGATTCCAAGTTAGCCCGTATCTATATAATTCTCTTTCTACTAACTGGTTTTTCCTATTTTAGTTAAATTTTTTAAACCTTCTGATAGTTACGTTTTATAAATGCTGTTCTTTGTTTTAGTGATTGCTTACTATTCCAATATGGACTGTCCATATATTTGTTTAACTTGGTTATTGAGAATATTTGTGGATTAAGCTTTATGTTGTGAGTAATTAAGCATCTTAGTTAATCACATCACAACATGTATCTGGATAAGAAAATTTTCTTAAAATTCTTGTTATGGTAAACTAGGATCGGTTGTATTTAGTTTTTATTTCTTCTACCCTTAGGAAATAAAGTTGTATTTGATGAAGATATCGCCTAAAAATAAACGCTGGGATACTAATGCTTAGTTCTTATGATAGTGACTGCATCTTATGTAGAGCTGAATTGAAATTCTTATGTAATACCTAACTTTTAGCTTCTCTTATTAGAGGTTTATACTTTTTTGTACAATAAGTTGTAGATTTTAGGCTTGAAACCGTTGTCAAACATTTTTTGATTAGAACTATGTTTATTAATAACGACATAATTGCTTAAACATAATGCCTCTTTCTTTTATTTGAAAAATGCTACTAAATCTCCAATAATACCTATAGTGCTTATTGCAATTATGTTGTAATAAATTTAAGAATGCTCATTGTTTTATTTGTGATGATATATCAGACTAAAAGTAGTTTTAATTTGATATACGATATGCCCTACTGAATATTATTGCAGATTCTTTTGTTCCTTAATTATTATGTCACAGCAAAAATGGCAAGCTTTTCATTTTTATCTTGTGAACTCTGATTGGAGTTACTTCTTTCCATCTCATTATTAAATTATTGGCTGTATAAACCTTACTCTCAATTATAAGACCGAATAAATTCATACCTTCTGCTTTAGGATAGATGTTTCATTTGATGCAACCTACCAATAATATATTATAATTGAACTATGTGTACTTCGTTTAATCTGGATTAGTTAATTCAGCATGAATCAAAAAATATGGCTGTGATTATTCTTCTTCTGTAATCTTTCACGGCTGCTGCTTAATGTACTAACTAAATGTAAAATATTTAACCATTCAGGTTTGATATGTAAAAGCAATAATGATAATATGATCACTCTCTTCACTAAGTAATATTGCCCATAGGCTTTTGTGAGTGACATACGAAGTAACTCGATACACTATTTTTATTGAGTGAATCTAATGGTACATGTGAAGTTACTGTGATAAATATAATAATACTGATGCAAATGTAGTAATTGTTTTACTGCTTCTAAGTTGATGCTAAATTAGATATTTTGTTTTGCACTTTAATTTTCGAACTTTCAGTGCACTTGCAATCATTATGATAATTTAACTTCTACTCTCGCCTTGCATCATGTCCTGAAAATGACACTTAATGTTCATCCCTTGATGATAGCCGAGTTGCCAAAAATTATTATTCATCGCCTTTATACATAGAATTTGCATTAGTTGAATTATGTGTAGTTACTTGCACAAGATGTTGACATAATTTCTCTTCACCATTTTATATTATATCAAAGAGTGACAGCCTGTGTATCCACAAATTAATAAAGTATAATTATTGTAAAACATGTTATCACTTATAACAGCTGAAGCCAAAGCATATAATCATAGTGAATAAGAGGAGCTACTACTTATTGCCAATGCGCTCTTCTATTTACCTGGATTGTATTGTATTCTTATGTTCTAACTATCTCTTTAAAATAATATTACATCATTGTGTATTTTGTCTATCTTATCCATCTTAGATTCTTATATCAGTCTTGTTAGTGTTAGTGGAGCATATGTTCTAGTAATCCAAATACTATAACCCCTAGGTGAAGTATGATACATACCTACACAGTTATATATCTTTTATGCTTCAAGTATGATTCATGCTTTTCACCTTCATTTTTAATATACATTTTTTTTAAATATGATTGCCAATACCTCAAAAAAAGTACCATGTCAATGTGAAATTGAGGCATAATGTTTTCATTAAAACTTAATCTTATACCTTGTTATTGCATTGATATTTCCTGCATTCTACCTGAAGTGTTTCATTTGTAACAAGAGGTATAAAGTGAATCGATGCTAAATGTACTCAAGTCTTTACAGGTGAGAGATGAATTAGAATAAGGTTTTTAGATTTGTTTATTCCTGGAGCCGCACGAAACAGTTATTGAAACCAGCAGTTGCTCCTCTTTCTTGAAAGAAGTTCAAATAACAATACAATATTTATACTTCCATTAATAACTCATTAAACATCCAATTTTTATTTATACTGATATTTTTAGGTACTCTATTCATTTACTTTTCATCAGAGATTTTTATAAACCATGTGTTTTTTGTTTCAAAATTTCACCAACATTCTTCTACTGCAGATAATTTAAGTACCAAATTTATGCTATCATAATAATATACCTATATATTGCTATATTAACCTTATTTTTTCAATCACTATAGCAATAATGGATACTTATTATGCCTTCTCTTGATAAAAATGTTTTCGCACTAAAAATAGTTTTACGGATAATATATCTAATTCGAAAATTAGCCGTGCAATGATGAAATATAAATCAGTTAAGAACTGCCCTTGATATGCGGATAACCCTTGTTCAAATGTTCTACTTATGATAACTCAGATTGTGGGTGCCAATTTCCATTTATCATATGCTAATACAATGAGCCAATAATATTGTGGAGCATCTTCCTAATTAAGTGATAGTTAGCTTAAAGCTGGTAATCTTTCGCACTTCCAAATTATTTGATTCAATTTTATATGTATTTGCACACTATATATATCTGCAAACAGAATGCACTACAACCCTGAAAAATGATTTGCTTACCTAACAACAATTATTTAGAATGGATGCCCACATTATTGCTGTTATCAAAATGATTTTGTCGACTTGCTTTATTATCTATTAGAGATTAGAGGATCAAACAACGACACCAAAATATTCTGTCATTTCTTATTATGTACCTGTATTTATAGGATTTTATGGCTAAAAGTGTCAGGTGAGAGCTGATATATAAAGAATCATAACACTGTTGCTCTGAATAACGTGTAAATATGAAAATATTGAATTTTAAATATCTTCTTTAAAATGATATTATTTCATGCATATGAATTGTCAAGATATTTAATAGTTATATCTCATGCTGCATAGCTGCAACCGCTAATTAGGGCACTATTATTTCGAACAATGTGCTTGCAAATCTTTGCACAATATATACTACAGTTGGTTAGTAATTGGAATTGCTGGGCTTGCTAGAATTAAGGCGTTACACATAATTTCTAAAATAATAATCCTTGTATGCAATATTATACATTCTACCCGTTTATAATTTATACGCTGATGTCTGTATAGTTAAATCAACTTGAGATTGTAAGTTGTGTTCTGCTACTTTAGAGGAAAACTGTTTCCTTTTTCATGGATTCTATATTCATAGAGATGCTTGGAGTTATTTGCAAATGATTTCTCAGCAAATTCTAAACACTACCTTAGTCTAATCATTTTCAATTTGTAAATTGTCTTCTCTTTTTTCTTAATAAATATACATTTTATAATGTAAAATTAGATGATCATCTTTCACTATATAAGTACTGTAACCTCAACTTTAATCTTGACATATTTCACACCCACATCTGTATTATTAGGTGAGGGAGTATCTAAATCATACACATTTTATTGGTCCCCAAATGCATGCATTCAAAATTATTATGGAAACATAAAAAGGCGAGAAAGATTTCATGATGGTTCCATCTGATTGTAGAAGAAAAGTTCCTTTCTTGTGGATATCGTTTACTTGAGGTTCCACCTTCTTTCTTGAGGTCTCTTTTCAAGTCATTGCTCACATAAACTTTTGCAGCATCAAACAGTTGTTAATGTTTTGAACATGCTGATGGTGTGCATATTTTATGGGTGTTGGTTGCTAAGATGCTGTTTATTCTTATGATAACTGTCTTGCAAGCTATTTGTTTTTGATTGATATTTATATTCTTAAAGTTTAAAGTAGTACGATTCAATTTTATATAGTCAAATTATGATTTTCAAACAGCAGCTTTAAATTAGTTGTGACCGGATTGCCCTCCTTTTATTGGAAATAATGAACCTTTTTAAATAACAAACCAGGATGATCAACTGCAAATTTGAATTGAGAATATTTAAAAAACGGATACAATTTAATGATAGGTATTGTAACCCTCTGTCACCTTTCCTTTCTGTCATGAATAATCAAAAGGCCTTTGCAATTGTAACTATTAGCAACCATTCTGTACTGATTCCTATTATAAACTAACTGTAAACTAGCTATGTTGAGCAAGTTCAAGATGCATATCTACCAGTCTAAATTAATTAACATATTTAGCACTTTCTATATCAGATAGTACCTTTTAATACTTTAAATAGCAATATGGTTACTAGTAATTTCCAAACTTGAGGCGGTGGATATTGCTCATTTTGTCTGAATGCTCCCTATTAAATGTTCTCCTTGAAGCTTAAATTGTTGACTTAGAAGCTAACTAAAATGCCTATTTGGTATAACATAAAAAATGTTTCAATATTGTGCTTTAATTATTCTAGTACTATAAATGTGGACCTAAAAATAATATACAAGTAATTTAAATTGTATAGGATACTCATATTGTAGAATATTATGCACTTGGGACAGCCTCATATTTACCATAGCTACAACTGTAAAATTTACTGAATATCATATTATAATAGAGAGTCTTGATTATTTGGCCATTATTTTGTTTGCAAATTTTTCTCTAATTCTAGTCCTGTTTTTTGTAAATGCAAGACACTGGAAAACTTAGTCAGTATTAATTGGTTATCTTTCTTGGATTTCTGATCCAACAATATTTAGTTTCAGCATTTTGTATTCTTTAAGAAAGTGCTTCAACAATTTTATCTTTAATACATTAGAGACTGTTAGCTATTTTTTAGTTTCTTGTTCTAACCTCTAGCAATCTATGTCACAGCATGAGAAGAATCTTTATTTATTTTTATGTTTTATAACCGACACAGGTCTGAATATATAGTTAAGTAGTGTAGAATGCAGTCCTTATATTAGTGCTTCCTCAGTTAAGTATGATGACAATCTACTCTTCTACTTTGTTTTAATAAATTTTAAGTACCTATAAGAATTATTATTTGCTACTTTAGTACACTGCATTAAGGGTTTCAAACTTTAATAGAGTAAAAGATTGCATCTATTTAAAATATATAAGTCATTCTATTACATAATCAAAAATGTCTGTTAATACAAATATTTATTTAGTACTTGTTTTATCATTTTAATGTTTTCTGTGCTTTAACCTAACATTTAGTACATCTAATAAACCATATAATCACATCTCAAGAATTCTATCTCTTGTCAGTCCTGTCTTACTTACTGATTCTTAACAATTTACTAAAACTTGGAGAAATGATCTTGACTAACAAAGGGGTCCTACTCAGCAGAACTAATCTAATATTCATTAGACTAAATCTACTCTTCTAATCCACATATAATCTACTTAATGTTTACAGCAAATTTAAAGCAAACACTTCTTCTCTTTTGACATATCCATTTGCAGGCTATTTTTCTAAGATGTGCTAAAATGTCTTACATATTGCTTTTAAATTCACAAGCTGCCACCATCAGTTACAACTTTTATCAAGCATATTCTTAACAGAAAATTATCCCATTCATTATGTTTAATTCTCAGTGAATCATAGTTCAAAATCTATAGTTTAATGTACTTACTTTGATGTTATTTTCTAAAAGTATAAGAGTTTACTTTAATGTCTCCATTCATTATCTGTGATGATCATAATAACATTTGGAAAATGCTGGTGCCTGCAAATTACAACTAAAAAATGTCCACTAAACATTAATGACAATATAAAACAAGTCAGGATTTCTACACTGTTGTGCTAAATGCTATGTTCTGAAAATAGCTCAGTAATTCATTTACGCATTTTCAACTACCCTTATTCAACTTCATTAGTTATGGATAGCTTCAGTTCTCAGTATCAATTATCTAATGCTAATTAATTATGACTTTATATATCTGATAACAGGTTAAAATATACTGTTAATAACTCTTAGATCTCTATTTATTCTTTGTTGAGAGTCTAATGCACAGATGGCTATTCTATTATTGCATATTCTAATTTAACTCTGCGAAACTTACATAAGTTAAATTCGAAACAGAGATGGATGAGCATGATTACTTCGAAAATGCAAATGTTTAGTCAACACAAATAGCTGAAACTTTTCAACTGTCCTTCTTTTACGTTAAGAATCACGCGAAAAATGTTGCCATGTATGTATATATATAAATATATTATGGTTGGTTCCATCACTGATTGAATTGTTTTTTATAACATTAAATTACTGAGATTATTGAGAGAGCATTTTCAACCCGTTGAATTGTGAGCTCTTCAATAAAGAGGCATTTGATCCTATTGATATTTGATGTGTCCTGCAATTAGTCTTTTAACTGAAGTCGCGCAATAGTTGCCCCAGCATCCTATTCATTATTAAGGCTATTGTATTAATTTACAACCCTTAAATCATGCATACCTTGACCGCAACTGCGATTCCTCAATATTGTTTGGAGCAGAGCTTTCAGGTTTCCTTATACCTGTATTTGCACTCTGCTAGACATGGTGCTCTGGTGGCTAGGCTGAATGAAATTAAATATTGCCTAGCAACCCAGCTATAATATGAGAAGTCTTGTAATTTACTAGAATTTTAATTATGCTGCTAAAAATGAGTTGATTTAAGCTAAATATAATTAATTGTTATATAATTCTCTTTTTTCAATGCCCAGAAAACTACAAATCCAGATGTCTGTATGTAAAGAAACATTGAAATAAATAAAATTTATGTACTTATAGATACTCGCAGTGTTTATTTGTAATCCTTACCTAAGGGAAGATTTCATGCTAGCTGCCTTAAAAGATGCACCTTTAATCATTACCTCTTCATTATGTATTGTCGATTATTAATATGATACACTAATTAATTGATACATCATGACAATCTTTTCATAATATACATAGGAAGCTCATTCTGGCTATTGAGAATGCTTTCTCAATCTCTAAATTGTTCAGTGAACCCTTTATGAGTATTTTGCAGCAGAAGGATTCCTCTTTTGTACAAGAGCCTTATACTTGTGATATCATCTAGAAGTCTAGTATGCTACAATTAGAATAATGGTTACAAACTAATTTGAGCAAGCCAAATATCTCTTAATAAGAAACTTTTCCACTTTTAAGACTACCTCAATCATTTACAGATTTATCCAAATTAGAATTCTGTTCATTAATTGATGTCACCTGATCAAATATTGCTATTCAATGTAAAACCTATTATTATTAAAGCTTGTGATCTCAATAAATTTGAAACTTTCGTTTTCATAAACAATGTGAGCATCCTCAGAAATTTTATGATATTAATCTTTAGGATGGCTTCAACTTCAGTGTCAATTCATACATTTAGCGCTTGCCTTTATTTGTTGTTTTTTGTAGCCAAAGCTGTTAATGTGATTGCTCTTATTGTACCAGCTATGCAGACAATAAATCCTGACCAGAGAAAAATATTGCAAAATCTATTGATTACTATTTTATTCATACTTCTCTATAAGTGTTAAATGTTAAGATTCCATATTGGAACAAAACTATTGGCAATCTTTAAACACCATAAAATAGTTATTAGTTTTAGAAGTTGCGACACAATGCGTATCTGCAAATATATGAAGCACAAATTGAGTCAAAAACAATTACACTAAACCGCTGAATGTAAAATCACACATGAATTATGATTGAAATTTATGATAATTTTTTCTTCTGACAATTAATTTAAACTGCTAAGACTGATAAATTATTGCTCGTGGTTACACTCAAAATATCCAGGTAATTAATATAATTAAAAATGGTTTTAATTCATCTAAGTAAATAGAAAGTAGAATAAAATGTGTAATTATTAAACAATAAAGCTTAATTCATGTTTACTGAACCATAAAATTAGAAATAAACTTGTGAGTATTATTCAGCATCATCGCCTATTGTAAATATATCTAAATTTATTCGTAAGTTCTCTCAAAATTCTATCCATGATAGGCTTCTTGAGCGATTTTAGTCAAAAACATATAATAATTATGTTACTTCTTTCTTATTGTAAAATAGACACTTTAAGTTTGTTTCGTCTATTGTTAATAGTCTCAATATATAGATAATTATTAGGCTATCCATAAAATTAATATACTCCAAATCATAGTTTTACTAGTTGATTCATTTGAAGCAACAAGTTGGAAAGTAAGCTACTTAAAAGGGCTTAAATTTTATTAGACTACACAGATTACTTTATGCATATAATTTGTGTTCTCAGTGTATTACAATATGACATACATTTTTCATATTTTGTTTCTTTCATTGCTCCCCATTCCATACTGATAAATTATTATATAAACAAAACTTGTTTTGCATTCAACAGTGCCTAAGGAAGATTTAAACTTTTTATGTATATTGGGAGAAATAGAAATACCTGAAAAGCAATAGAATCAAGAGCATTGCTTCAAATGGGCCAGAATCCTTGAGAAAGGACACATTTATCCTCTAATATTTTCGAATATCTATTTCATTACCCCTAAACATTATACTTAACCTCTTAACTTTGTTCTTCAAACTATTTACCCAAAAGATCTAATATATTTATGATCAACGCCAAAACTTTCTATAAAGAGTGAATCATGATGCTAAATGCTTTTCCTGCATAACTTTTGCGAAGATTGTAACAAGCTCACCATTTGCAGTTTTGAAAATATTTTTGAATGTTTACCTACCTTCAATATAACTGTGACAGTTGCAGTTTTCTACACTATAATATCTTAATAAGGGTCTGGTAAGACTGTTTGATTACGTTTTATTTATTTTTTTAAAGAAATATTGCTTTCTAGCTATTAATGCAATGTAAATATGAATGAATAGATATTTAGGTTCTGCATACTGAATTCACTAGGTGTGTTACAAATATTGGAGAGGGAATACTATTTAATCAGCCCTTGAGTCACAGATAAGAATTGCTAGCGAAATACTCATTGCTTATTTTAAATATTGCTGGGTCACTGGTTTAGCAAGATAAATTTAGTGGTGTGCTGGAAATCAAACTCACTGATCTCGGAATTAATTTTGGGCTTTGTTAAAACAAGTCGCACTATTATGTTGATAACATTTATAGAAGAAGAAAAAATTACAATCAGTATTATAGTTTTTATCCAGAAGGAACTTAATTATGTAGATGGTAAGTTTTAGTAGCAAAATATAAAGTCCACTGATAAAGACATTTAGTCTGATCGTTAGGAAATCGTAAAAAAATAAGATTGGCATACAAAAGGTTTCTAAAACATATATTTCTTTCCTGAAATTTGTATATAAATGAAGTTGAAAAATGCTTAACAGGAATTGCTTATTTTTTAAACGTAGCCAACATAGCAATCAATAGATGGACTCACTGTAAAGTATTGCATAATATCTGAAGGCTAGAAATTTGACACTGAACGATTAGGTTGCTATCATAAAGCCCAAATTTATCATTAAAACATAGTAAAATTGCATTATTCCGAAAAAAACCTGATTTGAAGCCTTCTTATCGCATAATGTAAATTTTTATGCTTAAGTTGTTACATATGTATAAAATATTTTAATATGTTAGCTTTCAAAAGGCTATAAAATAAAATTTATCAATCAAATAATAATTATAGATAATTTTAACTCTTGATTATTCAAACTCAAAAGGATAACATTAAATAGTTTTGCGATATAATCTTAGTTAGTGATATTACAATTTCCATTTTTTCATTAACAGATACCTATATTCCTGAACTAAGATATAATTAGTTATTGATAATCCTCTATCTACCAGATATACAGTGTAACAAATTATAAATTATGTAGCTGTTAAATTAATGTAGAAGTAAAGCATCTAATACAACCAAAATCTAGCTTTAAAATTGTATTATGGCTGAAGATTATCATCTAAGTGCAATTTTTTAAATTTAAACAGTTATCCATTTTCAATAAAGATTTTGATACCTAATCTATTTATATAAGTTTTTGAAATGATGAGACTTCTTTGAGATGTTTAATCTGAATCTAGTTATTTTTATTCTCATAGTATTGTGATGTAATTATTATCATAAATTTCATTTTATAAGTTATTTTTTTTTTCTTTTTGACTCTTAATTGTATGAATCTATTGAAATTATATCAGATAATTCTTTTCCGAGACAACTTATTTAATAAATTAATATCGGTTTATATATATTTTCTTTACCTTATATGTTCTCAATATAAAAGTCCTCTCAAATATGACCACTTTTTTTTTTCTTTGTTGTTTGATTAAGTTGTCGAGTAGTAGCATAAATGATTGTATTTGTCCTTGAGGAAGTATTTAGTTTCATCAATCTAAAAGTGATAAATCCTGGCTAATTCATTTATAAATGAATGTTTAGTATAGCATGGTTTAATCTGGGAAACTTGTTTTGGTGGTTGTTGTCTGTTCAAATTATCATTACATGCTACTATATAGTCTAAAAGGATCAATTAAAAGCAAACTGAAATTATATGATTTTACAAAGGTTTTGTTTCTAATAATGTAAAAAGTTCTTTTCCACCTACCTAAATATTTACCTCACTGATACCACCATTCCTTCATCGCCCTAAATAGTTCACAATAATCAAAATTACCTTAGGTTTTTGAGAAATATATTCAACTTAAGTTGATTTGAAATTGAACAGAAGATGAGAAAGATATGTGCTTATAGTGTTATGATTATGTGAATATAAATTATGGTGAAATTTTCTAACTAATGAGACAAAGATGGATATAAACAGTGTTGTTCAACTTATGCCTATTGATTGATTGGAAAATTGAAATAAAATAATGATAATAATTGATTTGATTAGTATTATAGTATTATAAATAGAAAGTATATAAATAATTGTTTAAGATTAATAAATTAATTGAAAGTAATAGAGAAATGAATAAAAAGATAGGAATAATAAGTGATGTTTATCAAGAAAAGATGATGGAATGTTTTGAAGATGTATAAAATTAAATAGAAGTAATATTTGTGATTAATCAATTTATTAGTCTTCATTCAACAAAGTGGACTCTTATTTAGATTCACTTCTTAATGATACTTCTCATTCTTTCAATGTGAATACTTTTTAACTACATCCTTTTGTACCTCCTTCAATTCAATTTCACAATTCGAACTTTCTTTAGTCATTATATTAAGTCATATAACCATTAATCAAACTTAATATTAACAATTAATTAGAACTCAAACATCAATCATTAAATCAAACTACTCAATTAAATCTCAAACCATTCACTTATCAATTAATCCCATAATATTCAATTTAATAAACTCAAACGTGTTTTGCAATAGCTATTAATAAAGATTGTTCAATATTATTGGCTGGATGTTATAGTCAAATAAAAGTATTTGAATTCAAGTAAGGAATCACCAAACAAACTTAAATTTTAAGTGATCATAAGAATTAAGTATATACTTTAAACTTCATGAAGAAATCAAATTAGTTTATATCTGGGAGTTGTAAATCTATGATTATATGGTAATTAAATTACAATAATTAATGGATTTCATAATACATATTAAATGGACATACTCATTATATTATGTGTCTAATATTAAATAACAATGAAGATTTAATTGTATCAGGAAGTGATGATAATACAATTAAATTTTGGATGAATAAGAATGAATGGTCCTGTTAGTAAACAATTAAAGATCATTCTGGTTCAGTATTTNTTTGCATTATTTTTCAATAGATTATTGATTTTTTGTGAAGAGAATTACATAAAGATTAAAATTATTTAGAATAATTGAATTAAATTATAATAAAGTGGAATCTTAGATTCTCAACACTTGTGCTGATATGACTTTTATATGTCATTTGAAAAAATTAACGCTGTAAATCCTAACAAATAGGAAATAAATTTTACAGTATTTTAATAACTACCAAGGCATCTTTTTCTATTGTTTAATAAAGAATTATTTTAGAAATTTTATGAAATAAAATATTAAATTAAAATATTAACTATTTAGATTTCCGAACAAAGGAATTGATTAAAATTGAATTATTAAGGAAGTTGATATATTGAGGTTATTCAATCTTAATTTATCGATTCCATTTGTGATCATTTTTAATTTTGAAATCAATTTATTTAGATTATAATTCATCTTTATAAATCACTTAATAACATGTGTTAATTATTTTGATTTAATACATCAAAATCGCAAAGGAAGCTATCTTCAAATTAGTTTAAGTATATTGAGGAATATAATAATTGAGTAAAATTCAATATGAATTAATTTAATTTGTAGTGCTAATAGAAAATATATAAATAATTGTTTTTGTTTTTAATAAATATATAAAAATGAATAGAGAAATGAATAAATACATTAGTCTAACAAGTGATGTTTATTAATAAAAGATAATTGAATGCTTTGAAGTGGTATAAAATGAAATAGAAGTAATATTAATCAAATAACTAGACTTCATTCAACAAAATTGACTCTTATTTAGATTCAATTCTTAATATTAGTTGTGATTCATTAAATAGTAAGACCTTGAAAAATGAAGCTTGTGTACCTATCTTTGACTAACCTTAGAATAAATTTGAGAAATCAAACTTTAGTTAATAATTATATTAAGATATATAACCATTAATCATATATACTTTTAACAATTAAATTAAACTCAAAGATCAATTATTAAATCAAACATAAACAAATTAAGAGATACAATCACTTACTAATCAATCAAACATCAAACCATTCAATTATCAACTAATTTCACAATATTCAATTTCATAAAATGAATGGTGTTTTGCAATAGCTATTAATAAAGATTGTTCAATATTATTGGCTGGATGTTATAGTCAAATAAAAGTATTTGAATTCAAGTAAGGAATCACCAAACAAACTTAAATTTTAAGTGATCATAAGAATTAAGTATATACTTTAAACTTCATGAAGAAATCAAATTAGTTTATATCTGGGAGTTGTAAATCTATGATTATATGGTAATTAAATTACAATAATTAATGGATTTCATAATACATATTAAATGGACATACTCATTATATTATGTGTCTAATATTAAATAACAATGAAGATTTAATTGTATCAGGAAGTGATGATAATACAATTAAATTTTGGATGAATAAGAATGAATGGTCCTGTTAGTAAACAATTAAAGATCATTCTGGTTCAGTATTTGGTTTGAGTTTGAATTAATAATAAAATAGAATTGTATCTTGTGGTTCTGATTAATTGTTATTAATAATGGAACAATAAGGACAGAATAAAGATTGGATTGTTATCTAAAAGATTACAGTAGAATAAATTGCATATAGAGTATGCTTTATAGATAATAATATGTTCACATTATCATTACATGGGAAAGAATAGATATCTGTTTTTGAGATGAACAGTATTAATCAATAGTTTACAAAGACTACAGATATTAATGTAAAATATGGATAATACGATGATTGCTTATTTGCTTAATAATATATAAATTCAAAATGTATCGTTGCAAGTAAGAATGGTGAATATGTAAATTTGATAACGAAAAAATTAAATGGACACTTTGTAACTCAATAATCTATTCATTTTAATACACATCTCTTATATGGAGGAATGAGTGATAATGGAGAGTATTTGATCACTTGGGATAATAAATCAAATTAAATCCAAATCAGAACATATTAATAATTATGAAAATTATAACATTTAATTATTAAATTACGAATTATTTTAATTTTTCTGATAATATCAAAAAATAAGACTTTGGAAGTATTGATTGAATTTAAACAAAAAGGGATATTTAAGTCTCCAAATCAATAATGGCCATTTAGTAAAAATTATAATACTCTATAAAAATTAAAAAATCTTAATTGTTTGATTCTATGAGAAAATTGAATGGATTCTAACAATTTTTCTCAGCCCATAAAATGAATTAATTTATTGATTCTTTCCATAATGATCAAATTTAATTTATAAATGCTCACTTATCTGATGAACAATCTTAGAACTGTAAGATTCATACTTTCATTCGTTGCACTAAAATTTTTTCCTACCAATGTTCTCCATAATAAATGGGACAATACATTACATAAGGGTAATTATGATTTCATGGTTTCATCAAAACTATTGTTTAATAAAGTTAGGATTATAGTGTTTTCATTCAGGCATTCAATTATGTTTGTTAACGCATCCAATTAACTATCTCGTTTCTTTTACCAGAAAGGTTACCATTTCCAACCCTCATTCTTCGTCAAGGTTAAAAAAACTTTAATTCTTGATCCTAAAGATTAGAATTTTTTATCAATTGCTCCTGATCTTAAGCAAGTATCTTCTGAATCATACGCTGGACATTCTATTGATCAAACTTTTGAGTTATTTCTTCATATTGCTAATCTCATGTAAAGTTAGAATATCAAAAAAGAAGGTAAGTTGAATAAACCAAGTTGTCTGATAAAATTATAATAAGAGAGAACGCAATTAATGGAAAATCACCTATTATTTCATATTAGGATTAATCTTAAAAGATGTTAAAGATCACTAAAATATTCAAGGTGCAAGTTTACCTATGATGAACGAAGTAGAATTTAATCTACATAAAGGGCATTCTTATTTTATTAATTTAATCTTCTACTTCCTTGATACTTTCATTAAGGTGGTTCAATAATGATGGGATAATATTAATGAATGTGATTTGCTCATTATGCAAGTCAACACAATTTTTTTTTTAAATTTGACAACATTTTTGCCTCTTCCATGCTGGTGACTTTGTTTTTGGGCTAGATAATTATTGGGGAACCTAAATTATCATTTTTATTTAGTTTTGAAGAATAATTAAATCAATGTTGTTCTTTATTCTAGATTTTCAAGTGGACTTTCTTCATAATTCTTTTCTCCATTATCTAATCAGAAGTCAACAAGTTTTGCAGAAATTAAACTTCCCTCATTTGATTTAATTTAGTTAGGATATTAACGCATAATCATTCATCAGCCTTCACCATCAATAATTTCGCTGGGAGATATTTTAAAGTCTTCTTCAATGATTATGCTGAATATTAAAACCTGTTAAAGGTCCCTTCTTATTCCTTTGAACTATATTTTATGGTCATAGAATAATTTATACAATGAACCCTAAAATTAATGAAATTTTTAAATCTAATTCATGTTCAGTCTAAACAAATCTTTATAGTAATATGGGATTATACTATAACGATAACAATGTCATCTTCTATTTATTTCACCTAATTGCAAATTAATATGTCATGAAGCTGATATAAGACCTTTATGAATTTGAAACGCTCCATCCCAAAGGAAACTTAGAG
>CAJJDP010000188.1:0-10784 GCA_905182995.1 Paramecium octaurelia | reverse complement strand
TTTATTGGTATTTTATGTATGCATGTGATTAAATAATCTGTTATTTCTCTCATTAATAATTTCAACTTTTTAATTTGGATTTTGTTGTAAATCATGGTACATCTAATAATTTATGCTTGGATTCAGTCTACATAGTTATTCTGCTTGACAAACTATGTAACTTTTATTATTTGATTTGTTCTTGCAAGAAGTGATTTGGAAGTTATTTGATTTGTAATCACCCATAAATTAAGTCTTATACTGGACCCTATAAATTTCTTCTTCTTTCCTTAGTAATTGAGAAACTTTTAAAAGTGGAATTGTCTAGAGATTTGCCTTTTAAGCGTTCTTAATGTACACCCTATCATTTCCTTTCTTCTTAAATCAATACAGCTTTTAATTGAATTTAAATATATGCTAATAATCTTATTCAACTTTTTTTAGTTAATCCGCACACAATAAACCTGCGTTTGCTTCAAATATCAGTAAACTCATTCAGTTTATTTATATATTTCTTGTGCAACAAAGCTTATTTCAATATTTGTAGATCTTTGTTACCAAATTGTTTGACTTATTCATACCTATTTAAACCTCTCTACTAAGTATTTCACACCCCAATTTGTAATAATCTTAATTGGCTTCTATCCGATGCAATTTATAAGGGGGGACGTGTTAACCTGATCATCAAGATCTTCGAGATTCATACTTTTAACCATAGTCACGCGTACAAAAACATTTATTTTACAACTTACACTTATATGCATATCAGGATAGTGTCAAACTATTTCTAAAGCAGTTTCAGTCCCTCTGCTCATCTTGATAATGAATATCATTAATGTCCAACATAATGGCTAGCTTTTTAATCAAATAGTCTAATTAATTTAGTTCTCGTATGGCGTGAACAAGTCTTTCAGATTTAACTCTACCTTTAGTACACTTTTCGTTGTTCTCATTAAGTTCACATATTGCCACAATAGTAACTTATTTGTAGCTAATGTGCTTAATGGTAGCTTATTTTGACTCGGAGGTTGTTCTTTAAATAGTGCATTTAGTGAGAATACTTGTGCTGCTTGCTCAGATAAACTAGTGTTGGAGATTTGCTGCAGGGTGCATCACAAATTGACAATCAATATGCTCCTGCATAATCATCTTCACATAATCCACAAGTTGTTTTCACATTATAGAATTAGGATTGCAATTGTAAGCAAAGTTTTGCTTTATTTTTCAAAGAAGGGCGAATCGAACTCTAGATATTGTGCATGTATTGCCATCTGTTTTTGTTGTTCTAGCAGAATATGATTCTGGTAGCACAAGATAATTGATAATGAAAACAAGAGATATCAGCAGCCAATAAATTATACAACTAATAAATAAAATCTTTTATTAATGAATAACACCAAAATTAGGAAACTCATCTAAAGATATACCAATACCACAGGTTTGGTACTATGCTCAAAAAAAAATAAGTGTAATTTCCACCTTCTAATAATTTAGATAATAAAGCAGAAATTTCTTAAATGTTAAAACCAAAGCAAATGAATTTGATACTTCAATTCTGGTAAAACTAAAAGTGTTAGAATTTAATAGTCGATAATTACTGCCCCTTTCAACTCTTTCACTATTTCCTTAGTATTTATTCATGGGTCTATTTTCTTTCTTGTTGTATTAGTTAATATAGAAATTTTAGTTTTTAATTTGAAAATTTCAAAATACTCAAAACCAAAATAGATCTTTAATACCAAACTTTATCACTCTTTAATTGAATATAATTAGTAATTACCTTTCATATAAAATCAGTAATTAATTTACATAATGATTAGCTTGTTATTCTTTTGGTAAATTTAATTGGTATGATTCTGAAACCATTATTCATAATGAATACAAATAACAATCAATCTTTATTATTAAAAAATGAATTAAGAATTTTTTATAAAGGCTAATTCATGATTGGCTAATGATAGGGTTAGAGCTTATTATTTAAATAATTTTCTGAAGATTAAGTATTAGTGCCGCTAACTTAAATATCAATTATCGAAGTTTTCCAATAACAAATTTATAAGCTGACCCCGCCAAAGATTTAAGTTCATTTTATTGAATTTCAAAATTTTCATTTTCCAGAGAACGATATTTCGAAGAAATATGCATTAGGATATACTCATATTACAATTGGGTTTGTTTAAGATTAATATCCTTTTTAAACTTATTAAGTAGATTGAATAATCCTAAAATAAGGTAAAATAAGGAATAATTTACAAAAAAATAGTTCAATCATTTTTCAAGTGTCAATAAGTTAGAGAAAATATACATAAATATCTTGAATTGGACCTAAAGTTACTAAAATGAAAGTGTTTTGTATCATTAATCAACATTTGTTGTGGGAATTTTGAAATCCATCCTTATTTTAATTTATTGAACAAATCTACTCATACATCAAATAATATATTGATTGCTTCTATGGAGTTAGCCTAGTTTCTTGTTTCTATGTGATAAATTAGCCTTTTTTTAGACATCTACAAATTCTTATGTTGACTTAGACTGACAAATTCAAATCTTAGATTTATTTCTTGAACTTCTCTCCTTGAAGGATTTTTTAATTTTAGGTATTGTTATAACCGAATAACAAAATAAACTTTGTTTAATGAAGTTAGAAGAGATTCTATTTCTTTTCTGATTCATGTCGTAGTTAAAAATTCACTTAAACCTTCGTAAATTTTTGAATACTCAAATGTCTTGGTTGTCACTTAAAATTATTTAGGGAAATATTGGAGTGGTGAGGATTATGATATATTAAACTCTTTATAGACTTTTCTCATCTTTTCTTGTAGATTTGCAATCTTAGTTAAGATTAAGTTATTCATTGGACTATGATAACTGGTTTCATGTTTCTTTCAATAGAGATGAATATGTAAATTTAAAATCCTGATCTTGTTTTGAAACTTTAATTTGCATTTATAAAGGAATCATCTATTTAACCAGATACTCTATGAATATTAGCATATTTACTATCATGGATTATTAATGGAATAGAATTCAAATTTTCTAATTTTAGTACGAACACTTAATTCTGATGGGCTAATTAAAGGATTATAATTCTCCATCTACATCTATCTAGCGGCTTATCATCCCATATAGCGTATCCAAGGCTTTAGAATTCAAGACGGTGAATAAAAAACATCACCATCTTAACAAGTCTTTTAAGATAGGAGTTGAAAAAATATTCAAATATTCCTTTCTCTAAAGATGACTTCTAACACATCAAAAATTAAAACAATAAAGTTTCTGCAAATTTTTTTGCTGTTATTAGTGTTTTTCCATTTTATTCAAGGTTGTTTTCTATGCCTATCACGCTAGACTATAACTAAAATCATAGTTTCTTAAATATGTCAGATCTATCGACCAAGTATTGAGCTTTCTAAGATTAAGATAGATAAACCTTCATTTTCCTCATCTTTCACTTTACATTATTTTTCCTACTGCTCTATAAATCCTAATTATTATACATAAGCTCTTTGATAAGTAATAAGAATATTCAATTTATCCATTTATGTCTAACATCCTCATCACTTAATGAATGAATTAAGACCCATTTTATGAGAGATCAAATAACACTTAAAATATTTAACATTTTGCACTTATATCTCTTCCTCTCAAATATTAATTTAATATTTTGACATACAAAATAATTATCATTTAAAAGTCTAGATTAACTTTTATGTATAATTATTTTGGCAATAAAACATCAAATAAAATATATATATATTGATAATAATAATTTTAATAATTAGAGAATGTATATTGAATAAGAGTTATAAAGTAAAATAGAATGTTAAATGAAAGAAATGGAGAAAGAATTTGTTGTACATATGATCATTATTTTAATAATCATTTGATAGAGTAAATAATTTGATTGATTAGATATTCATTTTTGATAACCCAATTAAAACAATTAATACTGTTAAATTACAATAATCACTACCAAAAATAAATCAACTGTATATTATTAATTAATCTAAATTTTAATCAATCATTCTTTAAGAATTGACACCTTTAATTAGTTCAAAATCTAATCAAATCTGGAGATGATAATGGCAATATTTCAATTTGGTCAATTAATAACAAAAATTCATGGGTTTGCTCATAAACAATTAAAGGACACAATTATAGTATTACTTGTTTAATTGTGAATAATAATGAAGATCTGTTTATATCAGGCAGTTATGATAAGACTATTCAGTTTAGGGTAAAGCAAATTGAATGGATCTGTTCATAAACACTCAAAGATCATCAAAATTTTGTTTGTTCATTAAGTTTCCTTGACTAATAAAATTAAGTTATTTCTTGTGGATATCAAAATTAATCTTAATAATTGAGTATTCAGAATAAAATAAAAATTGGATTGTAATTTAAAAAATTAATGTTGATTTTTTTGGATTCGATTATGCTTTATCAACAAAGAAATATTCACATTTTAACCTAAACAGGGTAATTCAATGCATGTCTATGAGATGAATAGTTTAAGTAAATAATTCACAAAAACTAAAGATATAATTGTTAATCAAGGTAGAGATGCTAATGTATTCTTTCCATAATAATATATTAAATCAAAATAATTATTATTGAATAAGCATGGTGAATATGTCAATGTTATAAGAATGACACAAAATGGACAATTTAAACTTGAGTAATCTATTTAATTTAAAACAAACAGTATATTTGGGTCATTAAGTGATGATGGAGACTATTTGATAACTTGGGATCAAACATCAAAAGAAATATAAATTAGGAAATACACAGAACAATTATAATTTATAAATACAAATTATATTTTATTATTTATTAATATTTCTTCAAATTTAATCAAACATTCTAAAAATTTTTGTTTCAGTTTATATAAAGAGTATCCTAAATCATCTTTCCCAAATGAAACGAATTTGTATCAGAAATTACTCAATACAAAACAAATAATAATCATTATTAAAAATGCTTTTAAGTTAGTTATCAAATTATGCTACATTTACAAGTTAAATCAAAATAACAAACAAAATTAATATTAAAAAAATCCATAAAAACTATTGCCCTTAAAAATACATATTTTATTCGATTTTCAATATAAAATAATTACCAGAGCCTTCTATTCTTAGCACCTTTTATGCTCTCGAAAAGAATACAATAATATTAAATTCAAGTTCTAATTCAATTTGATTTAATATTCATTAGCTTCAATATTAATTCTTCTTTCCTTCATTATTTTTGTGCTATTAAGAAAAATAATTATTATTCCACTTTTTAGTATGAAATAATAATTTATTATGAAATGGTAAACATTATATATAAATATTTAATACTATCTCCTTTGTTTTAAATTAAAAATATTTAATTAATAGAATCTTTTTTCAATTTAAATTATAGTGAAAATCACTGTTCAAATAAATCTAAAAGAGAATAATAAAATGATCATTGAATGTTATAAAAGACAGAAATTTAGGACTAATCATCAATTCTAAATAATTATATATAAATTTCTATATTTGACTAATATTTCAATTTTTCCTCTTTATCAGACCATATTTCTAAGACTTAGAGCTCCTAAAAGTGGATTCTTAATCTAATCAATCAGAAAATATGATTGTTTTCATCCCTTACATTTGGTGATTTACACTACTAAACAACTTATTTGATGAAATTTCTTCAATGAGATTACAATAAAATCAAATCAAAGTATTTACTTTAGGATTTAATTTTTATTCAAAGTGAACTAAAAATAGCTTTTCTATCAACTTTCTTACCATTTTCTAATTCCTCACACAATGAGCTAATTTCCCTACATTAATCCCCTCAATCAGCTAATCCAATAACTCTCCTGTAGCCTTAATCCAAAACCACTTATTAACATTTACATCATAAATATGCATCTTGATATTATTTTATTAATCATTTTTCTTTATTCATTACCATATTCTTATTGCTTATAAACTTATTCTCTTTGAAAATATAAACGATAAATTTTGAATTTAATTATTCATTCCAAAAGTCTTACTTGCATTTTCAATACACTAACCAAATATAAATTTAATTATAATATTGGATTTTTCTTAAGTTATTCAAAATAAATTTTTTTTCAATATTTTGTCGACCAATATTTTTTTACATTCAAAATAGTTGATCAAAAACACTTTAGAATTTAGAATGATAGCAACTTCTATTTTAAGTATGAGAAATCCAAATATTCTTACTAAGTTTGGTTTTTGTTATGATTTAATTTTATTCAGCAATAGTAAATAAAAAGAAACTCTGCATGTATGTAATATTAATTTCATTTCATAAACGAACTGAAAAAAGATGTTTAAGTTTTATGTGCAATTTAAGTAATAATAATACTTTATACTTTAAATGTATCTTAGATTTCATTTGAAAAACTTCAAAATTTTATTTTAACTTTCTCTAACAAGATAAGTCTCCAAATCTTAGTCCATGAATACAAATCATAAGAATCCACAATTTTCTCCTAAATCTTTTAACAAGCTCTCATCCCTTACATTTAAGTATTTACTCAGTTAAAGTATAATAACTTTTAATAAATTCCTTTAACCATTCGCAATAATTTTAATGATTTCCTCATTCATAATTCTAAAGGATAGATTTTCCTGTGATGAAAAGAACCAACAGAAAGAAGCTCCAAAAATCCAGGCATCCCTTTTTTCGCCTCTTTTCTTCAGAAAAAGCTCCATTTTGATCATTCACCTAGAGTCTGGCTCTTCTTGGTGACCATACAGGTTTACACTTCAATCACAGTTTCTTTTACATTACAGACTAAAAATCGAAAATGATAATGGTTAACTTTTACCCAGCAAATGCCATTTAACAGCTTCACCCTTCACTATCCCATAAATATCCTCATCTAATCTCACATTTGTTTCGAATCCTATAGAGGACTTTGTTTAAAATTCCCCCTTATCTGCTATTTGAAGGATCTTTCTTTTACCACATCGTCCAATTAGATTATAATGGATAACCTTTATGTCTTTCACATTTTCATAGTGGATGTGCAAGTGCTGTTGTTGTGTATGTACAAATAGAGTTAATGTAACTTGTCTAAAGAGTCAAGAACTATTATCTCTACTCCTAAATTCTGATAACTTTTGATTATCTGTCTGAGAACTGATAATCATATTTGCATCATATCTGTTTATACTTCATAAAACTTAGGATATTCATTTCGTCGATATCCTTTTCCTACTTATCAACCCAGCAGTTCAAGATTCTCTTGTAAAAAGCTTGCCCAACAATTCCCCTTCTCTAAGTTGTGAGCCTTCAGTGAATAACATTTTGAAAATAAAGTCATTCATGTCCTCTTCTCAATTATTGTAAGAAACAGGTATTACTAATTGAAAATTCTTTTCCTCTAGTGAGGTGATCTTAAATTTATATTGCGATCAAAAGAAATTAGAATTATAATCTTAAGATATTGATTTCTTTAAATGTGCAATACCATAAAAAAGTATTACTCCTGAAGCAAAAAAAACAAAAATTGATTTATCAAAACATTTTTATAATTTAATCTTTATAGAAAGTAATGGAATTTTGAACATTCCGTTTTTAAACTAATGATACTTAAAAAGAGATCATTAAGAACTGGGACTAGCATCATCCCACTAGTATTTTCGTTTTGAAGATATCCCAGCCTACCTTGATTATTCATTTATTAATCTAGCAATGAGCAGGTGGCCGTTCTCAAGTTAATTTATTGGCCTCATTTCTAAAAAATCACATCACATTCCAGAAGCACCTAAAAACAAAGACTCTTCGATCCTTAAATTGTGATATAGTTCTTACATAAGTAAGGCAAGACAGGAATCAGTGAGGTGAACTCTCACACAACTACACATTTTCCGACTTAAACAATAAATAGTTGGATAAAAGCAGACTAAAATTCTAAATTCTCAACCTTCCTCACAATTGTTTATAAAAAATAATATTTTCTTTGTTATTGTGACTTTGCAATTTTTAATGTCATAGGAACATATGAAAACAAGAAATGCATTAAGTTCTAACATATAAATATATTTTCCCAGAAATTTTAATTACGTTTCGACACATTAATAGACTAAAACTTTAATTAGCTTTAATATAGATACATAGTTGGTATAATTCTGTCGCTAGTCAATATCAAATAGAAATCAATTGTTTTTAAGTTCTATATAAGTTGATACCCTATGTAAGGATGACATATTAATGATATTATTATTTTAAAGTTAAATGATATTCATTTGATGATTTAAAATTACTGAAGGTATTAAAGTATTGAATATAAAAGCACTTTTTTAATTTTTATTTTAGTTATTTGTTTCTTTTTATGCTCACTTATTTAACAGGCTTATTGTAATTTTTTCTATACTATTCTGAAGATTGAAAGTAAATTTCAAGGTTCTCAGAATATTTTACATATAATCGAAATTATAAAAAAATTTAGACTATAATACTTATTTTATATCCTAAATTTAATTGACCTTATAAATATTCAATACCATAATTCACCAAAAGTTATCAATAAAACGCTGCGTATCGCTAGGCAGATTATTAATCAATAACCAAAGTTATAGAATTTATGGACTGTAGCTGAATAATCGCCATTTTAAACAGAACAAACCTGAAGCTTTAAACAATTGCTATGCCCTCAACCATAAAATTATTTTCAACTACTAAAGTTGCATCCACAAAAACAATTAATAGAATAGACTCAATCGTTTGAGTTACAAAATTGAATGGCAAATAAATTAGATGTTGTGTTAATCCTAATTCTTTTACCGTAATTACGATAAATACAAAATCTAATGATTATACTTCTTTAAAAGAATCAAATTATTAAATTGTAAGTTTAGTTCTAGAATGAAATAAATATTGGCCATTCCATTTTATATAATTTGTAAATGATAATTATACATATTGATATGGATTTGTATGATTTATAATGATAGAGATAGTTAGGTTAGAATAGGATAACACATCTGCTTTGAAAAATAATAATATAACACAATCCCATTTATCTTCTATGTTTCACTAATTACCCATATAGTTTGTCAAAATTACCATAATTCTATATTTTAAAGAATTCCATCACTTAGCATTCAAACAACATGGTTGATATTCAAGTAATGATGATTTCATCACCACTACAAATTGTATCTACTATTTAAAAATTGACTTCATAAATCATTCAAGTAGATATATCTACATAAATCAAACAAGAAAGAGGGAGTTTAGGTCGATATTGAAAAAGCACACATCATTTGATTCATAATTTATATCATCACATTATTCTATAGAACTTATTCATCTTCAGCTAATTAAGAACAATTATCATCTCTCAGTTGCGATCTATTTTCACATAGGTAGCATTTAGAATACATACATTATTAGCATTCTAGCTAACAGATTTCTCAACATTCATCACTGGATTCATTCTAATATCCATAATATTTTGAAATTTGATTATTATTGCTTTCCTCTAACAATATTGCTCAGTCTATCAATTTCATTTGATTATACTAGATTTCTTCTATTCTCAGGATTCGTTATTTGAGATCTAAATTAGGTTTTGCATTAATAAATTTGAATAAAAGCTATTGGGTGTCATGATTAAGCTCTTTCTATAAATCCTAATATGGATGCTGCATGGAACAATAAGTGTAATTAACTTTTAAATATTTTAACAAGGTTCTGCATTAAGCAATTTAGATAAATATTAAGAAGCCATCGAGTGTTGCGACATAGCTCTTTCCATAAATCCTAATTTTGATGCTGCATGGAACAACAAATGTAATGAACTTTCAAATATAATTATTAAGGTTCTGCATTAAAGAAATTAAAAAGGTATTAAGAAACTATAGTGTAAACTTTTTCTCAAATTGCTCTTAATATAACTATTTCTATTCTAAATTCTTAACTTCGATTTATTCAATCTACAACTGCAATCCCTCAATTTCTTCTTAGTTAAAACAATATTAAGATGCAATCATATGTTTTAAAAAAGCACTTTTTATTTCTAATGACACCTTTAGATTAAAACTTTTAGGTAATAATTTATTATTATTATAAGCTGATTGACTATTCGAATTAGGGTTTTTAGATGAAGCTAAAGAATCATTAAGAATATATAAAAACATAATTATAAAGTTATGAATGACCATGATTATTATATTTCATCTATATTTTCCTATGTCCTTTGATGCCCTTCCAATCTCAGTTTTGCAAAAGCTACTTGTATAGATTAGTTTAATTATGTTAAATAAGCTAATATTCATTGATAAAAACAAAAGTATAACTATATTTTAACCTTAATTTAACAGGGAAACTTTAGTGATTATTAAAACTAAATTAGGTTTCTATTATTTGTAACACAATTCTTAGATATCTAGATGATCTATTGTCATTTAATTAAATTCTACTAGTAATCCTTACCATACATTACTGATTTAGGTAAGAAAAATATGAAATACACAAAGACTTTTTAATTTTTTCAGGCTTTGAAATACGTTATAGAAATCTTTTAATCTTATATTTCATAATAAACTTGTGAATTTATGTTAATTTTACTCAATAAATATATATATAAACTAATTAGTACTTAAATTTGATTCTTAAAAAACAATACTAGTTATTCTTGAAAAAAATTAATAATTTATGAATTATTACTCCAATTAGGTGAATCCTAATTTCTAGCTTAGAAGTTTTCTTTTTCTGAGTGAAATTTCAAAAACAATACATGATAAATTCTCCTTTTAGAACAATAAGATATTTGACTTATT
>CAJJDP010000187.1:55807-82159 GCA_905182995.1 Paramecium octaurelia | reverse complement strand
AAACAGAACTGTATCTTTTTCTTGACATTGTAATTTTTTATCAACATGCAAGTAATTTTTTCTTAACCTTTAAAAAAAGGACTTCAATTTAGAAAAGTATTAACTTAATAATACCAAAAATCGAACCAATGCCATTGAAAGAAAGCAAGCTATTGATATAATCTATTGTTGAACGAAATTCAAGTCATAGCACTTAAAAAAATGAAAAGGAAAAATCTAGAAAAAAAGTTGTATATCCTTTAAAATTCGATTAAGGAATCATAATTGTAGAGTTAATAAAATTAATTTTACACTCAAATATGAAGCCTTATATATTATAAAATCAGCTATTCTAACTTCTAATTTAGTAACTGAGTGCATTAATATTTCGAGTTATTCATGCTCATTCTACAACCAAATGACGATCCTATAAGAGTTGAGAATTTCATTGCAATACTTAATGTTGCTTATATGTATTTAGCACCTCTCATTTGGAAACAGACTAAATATACTGTTTACTTTAGTATTTAATTTTCATTTGGATATTAAAATACTCACAAATATTTTTAAGATTAACTTTTTATAAATGTCTTTTACATAATTGAATTTGTAAATATGTAAAAGCATTATCCACTTATGGTAATCATTGACTTTCATGGCAAATTTGATCACAAGGTAGTTGGCAAATAAAATGCATGGGTATAATAACTGAAAAACTTTGACGAGCTAAATATAAAATCCTATATTTTCTCCTTCACATGGACATTGATTGCAGTAGAAAAATAATTTCAAACTATGAATAATATCTATGCTGAGCAAAAATCCACCAAGTTAGGAGACATCTACTATGACATAAATCTTCAAAAACAATTCCTAACATCTATGATAGCGTGGACTTTTCTTAATGGATGTGTTGTTATTATTTCATTATATAGATTTATTCTAGATCACAAAATTTATAAGACTGGGTTATAAATGAATTTATTGATTCGGATTCCTGCCTAACTTAGATCACACAGCTGCTAAGGATTATTTATTAATCGTTATTTCTGTCTTTTTTAAAGCTTATTCTCCTTAAAGAATATGAACAATTTCAAAATTAAAATAAGATGTGATAATTTGACTTGATTAGCATTACACTATTTTGTGATTTGTGGAATATATGTATTATTTGGTAAAACATAAGATAAGTTATTTATTAAATTTAATAAGTCTATTCATTGAAACTAAGGTAGCATTTGAAAATGAAATATTTAAAAGTTCAGCAATAAGAAGTTGGCTAAAATGTCTCAGTGGAAATTAAGCACTTGTATTTAATCGGTTGATACTTGAATTGATTTTAGATAAAATTACAAGTATAAAAACCATAGATTCAATAATCGATTTATTTATCGTAAGCTTGGGCGTACCTAGTGTTGAAAATGATAGTTTAATAATTCTATTTATACTAATTAAATTTTGAATAAATAACAATCAATAATTGATTAATACAATTCGAAAGAATTAGTTCCTTAATTGGACTACTAATCAAATATCCTGGTGACTAGCACACATCAACTACATGAAAAATGCATATAAATTATTTATTATAACTGACTAGGTCATTTTTATAGAATGATTCTTAGACAAGGAAAAGAATTCATCCAAAATTAAAAAGAATTAGACTTTGTATAATAGTAACCAAGCTAAAATAAAAATTTTTGACGAAAGTGTAAATTTCATTAATGTAGCAGCCATGTTACACATATTCTTGTAGGTAGAGCTAAAAACATCAATTGCAACTTCAGTTCTGAATTTTTTAATCTAAAGAAAATTGTTTTATTGTTACTGATTAATTCAGTTATGGGAATAACATTTCTTTTTCAATATTTAGTGCTCTCCAAAATTAATATTACTTTGATGTTTTAATCCATACAATATGGCTTTATTTCATTCATGAAAGAGAGTTTAAGTAACTTGATCAAATTTAACTTACTTATTAATTTAAAGTCACTAATTTAATTAACATAGATTTGGAGGATTAACTTTTTTTTGATATTCTTCGACGAACATTCTTGATTTTAATTACATAATTTAATTTTGGCAATTCTTATCTGAAATTTATTTGGATTTAGTTTAGTATTATATATTATACTTCTTGTAATGTTTGTAATATAGATGAACTGTTTTTCCCATTGTGCATCTGAGTGGTGTTTAGATAAATGAATATAATATCTGTTGATATTCTGGTCCTTGCTTCGGAAATATGTTGACTTCAAAAACTATCCTAAGAAAAAGAAAGAGCACAAATTTAAAAAGTAGTTTAATCCAACTCTAGTGATGAAGCCCAATTTGAAAAATTATAAATTATTTGTATCTGTAATGGTATTTTCAGATGAAACAATATTTGGAAGAATTTAAAGGTACCAGAAGCATGGCAATTATGGAGATTATACAAATAATTATAAACATTAGATTTAAGAATAATTGGAGCAATTGGAAAAGATGGTTTAATAGCAATTACTTTAATTAAATAGATATTAATTTTGAAGATAAAAATGATGAAGAGAATACTAATGATCCGACTCTCTTTTAATCAAATCAGAATGAACAACCTTTAGTTGGACTACGAGTTAAAAAGGATGTTGAAGGTAATTAGGAACTAAACTACATTCTAAAGATAAATGCAATGGATTCTTTTGATGATAGATCTATAGGTCTGTTTTTTTGTGTAAAATATATATTGCTTAGGCATATTATTTAATTATATTTTGAATTTCAACTTTTGGAAATTTATAAGAAACGACATCCTAAGGATAAGTTTAAATTTTGGTTTTTATTGATGAGTATTATTTATTGTTATATTTATTTTTGAATGATCTGGATGAAATCTTAAAAAGTAAATTTAAAGGAATTGATCAGATAAAACTACAAATGCATTCGAAGGTCCACCTTTTTGTGGAGGGGGCTTTTTAAATAGCTAATTGATAATATTTGGCTCCTTTGCCTGCCTAGGCATTTTAGAAATTCCACACTTTAAACTTATAAGAATAAGTTAATGATTTATAAAATAACTGGACAAATCATTAGGTTTTGACTTTATTTGGCAACTAAGAAGAAATTGTGCATTTAGTCATCTAATTAAAGGATGAAACACACCTTCATAATAATAGGAGCTTACTTGGTTAGGAAAATTCCTTTCTTAAAATATTGATTCGTTGGCAAGCTTAAATTTAGTAGAATTGATCACAAATAATAAGGCTGATGCAGGAAATGGTACAAAAGATCGATAAAATAGCCTAACTTGAATATCATTAATTAATTAATGAGGGGCGAAGTTTTTAGAAATATGCTTTTTTTCTCAATTATAAAATTTATTAAAGAAAAAAAGTGTTAAATTTTATGCAATTATTGTTTGAAGGAAAAACTAAATATTTAAACTCTGTTGAATCCATCTGTTTTCTGTCTTCTAAATTTTGCCTAAAGAACTCAAGTCCCTTTCCCTCCTCAATTATTAATCTGATCACTATCACACTAGGAACATTATGTACTTCAAATAAAGCCTTAGCATCTTATGCAAAATATAGGAAGCCAATTGAAAACATCAAACCATTAAATCATCGTCTAAATCATTTAGTTTATTAGGTAGATATTCAAAGTTGCCTATTAAATTATGTTTGATATCATTGAAAGTCTTTCCTGATTATACTATATTTCAGTTCTTTTCTTTGGTCTCTCTAGGAATTTTCAATTCAATTTGACGAAATGCTTAAGGTAATTATGGTTTCCTCAATCTTCGAGGAAAATATTCTCTGGTACTAGAGAGATGTTCTTATTTTCCTACTTAGGAGCTTAATCGATTTTGGTTAAAAATTTATTATATCAATGCCTCTTTTTCTACTATACTTTTTTCTTGAACAACTATACAATCTAGGGAGCCGATCTTCATCTTTCTGAACATCCGTTGGCTCTTAACTGAATCCGCGTCTGACAGGATTTCCAAGCTATTTTACATCTTAATCCTTTAAGTGTTTCTCCAATACCTTAAATACCTTACTGTATTTCTTCCTAGACTAACTCCTTAATTACTCTTTCTCTGCTTTCCTTGTTCCCTAAACTATAAGTCTTCTCTTGCTGTTCTTATATATTCAGACCAATCCTACTGCATAAGTTATATCTCCGAATCTTTCCTCCTCCCTATTATATGAATCAAGATTGTCCATCTACGATTTATGAAGAATGGCATGATGTAAATACTAAGGTCACCAAGAAAAATATAAAATGTCATTTTGGAATTTAAATCACCAATTAGGATGAGGTCCCTGTCTGGGAATTAGTCTCATCTATGTATTATAAACTTAGCTTCGATGATATTTGATATGGTCGATATAAATCCATTCTTTTAAATACTGATTGATTGCACGTTCTTGTTAAATTCTGTTCATTACAGAAAATGTCTAATTAAAAATCTTTAAAAAAAATTTTCTCTTCTCCTTACCTATTGTTCCATATTTGGGAGTGATTATGAGGGGTGCCTTCTTATTTGGGAATTAAACCCATCTGAGATTTACATTTGAAATTTATGGAAATTTAATTACATTAATATTTACATTATCATTATGAAGTGCAACAATAATTCAAATTAAAATGTGACTCATATTAGTACTTTTAGCCATCACTGCTAAAGAAGAATGTGTGTATTTTTGCTGGAGTTATATAGAAAAGAAGTTCCATCTAAAAAATGGTAATTATTGATCAATTATTTAATCAAGCTTATTTTAAAATTCTTCTTTCAAAGTTTTAAACCTTGATTCATCACCAAAGTTATACATAAGTTATGATTATTTTGAAACAAAAGAAAAGATTTTAACATTGGATAAAAAATACCCTAACCTGCTTAAATATTATTTTGTAATAAATTAAGGGTAAAATTTAATCTTAAATCACTTTTAGAATAGCACCCATTTGATTGTTCCTAAAATAATTATTTAGACTAGATCATACAGTTTTTAAGAATAGCTTTTATTATTATGGTCTAAATAATAATAAACTTTATTGAATACTTGTCAATAAACTTTGATTTGCTAATCAAATCTTCTGAAAAACTTACTGATATATAAGTGCATAAAATTACGATTTAGAAGGGAGAGTATATATTTTATCAAATTCATTTAGAAATACTACATTATTAGGAGCTATATATTTGGAATTTAGCATAAAAAACATCAAGAAGTCTTAGATACAAGAGAAAGAGATGTAAGAAGTAATTTATTTTAACATAATCTGCAAAGAGCCCATAAAATAATCATAGATTTAAATTATTATAATTTTTCGAGATTTAAAAATATATTCCTTTTGCTCATTTCCTTTTTTTGTCTGACAACGTCGAGATGATTGCTAATTAAGAAGTTACATTGACGTGCACAAGAATCTTCATTCAAATAACTCATAAACTTGGACTCATAGTCAACTATAGGAGGACAAAACAGTATTTTGCAATTAGCCACAATCGTAAAGGTATCAAATATTGGATTAGAACTAGTTGAAATGCTGATTTTCATGAAAATATATGGCATGAGAAGAAACAATAAAGCTATGGTTCTAGCAGTTTCTTTAAAATTGCCATTAGGTAATAGATTTCAAGTAACTTTAATGGAATTATCAATAAGAATACGAATATAGTTTGCTTTGACTTTGGAAACTTGAGATTTAGTAGTGCAGATGGGATAGCTTCATAGCAGTTACTATAAAAACTACTCTGCTTTCATAAAAGAAATTTAAAGTTTTAATTAATTTTTGGCAATACCAATATAGTATTGAGAACAAGCATAAAATGGAGAAAGATTAAACATATTTTTTTATATATTTTATTAATAATAATGTCTTCTTTAAAGATTTCTAATGATTTCATAGAAAGGGGAATTTTGAAAGGGCACTAAACCCTATCCTAAGATATAAAGGGGAAGATCTTTACAAATGAGTTGAGATTTTATGGAATTAGAAACTACTATAATGAAGAAGAGTGAAATTTAAAGTGGGGGAAGTGCCTCATCAAGATATCTAGGGAAGGATGTTGAAGTATCTGTCACTAGCTCGAATATCATAAAGTTTCTGTAATGGCTTTATATATTAATGTTTGATATTGGGAAGTAATAGAAAACAGTTGATGATTAAAATGACTAGAAAATAAGATTACATTACTAATTAGAAGATGAATATACATAAATTCATTAACAAGATGTAAGAAATTACAGGAGTATTAACAGATTAGGAGTCTCACAATAGACCTTGAAACAAATGCACAAGATTGGAGTAGAAACTTTGGATGTAAAGACAAGTTATCTTAAAGAAATAAGGATAGGTGAGATGATCGAGAAGGATGACGAATACATATATTGCTACAATAAGCCATCTCATATGGTTTTTTCAACCTAACAAAATATGACAAAAATTGAGATGGAGAAACTTTATGAACTATTGAAGTTTAAGGTATTTATTTCGAAGAGCTTATATTTCTTGGTTAAAATGTCCCACATTTTATATCTATCCAAAGTGTTTTCTTAAATTCCTTCATCTGAAATAATTACTGTAATAATGTAATGCAAAGGTACTGAATCAATAGGTGCCTTAAAGATCTTTAAGATATGCAGATGATGTTATTTGATTGCTTACTAAGATATTATTGAAATATGTCCATGAAGTTTAATCCAGAAAGGTTGAAGGTTTATATGACTATTGAGAATTTTTGTGATGCTGACTTAAGCGACTCGATTTACAGGAACAAAGTCAGATATTAATAAAGCATTNCATAGTCAACTATAGGAGGACAAAACAGTATTTTGCAATTAGCCACAATCGTAAAGGTATCAAATATTGGATTAGAACTAGTTGAAATGCTGATTTTCATGAAAATATATGGCATGAGAAGAAACAATAAAGCTATGGTTCTAGCAGTTTCTTTAAAATTGCCATTAGGTAATAGATTTCAAGTAACTTTAATGGAATTATCAATAAGAATACGAATATAGTTTGCTTTGACTTTGGAAACTTGAGATTTAGTAGTGCAGATGGGATAGCTTCATAGCAGTTACTATAAAAACTACTCTGCTTTCATAAAAGAAATTTAAAGTTTTAATTAATTTTTGGCAATACCAATATAGTATTGAGAACAAGCATAAAATGGAGAAAGATTAAACATATTTTTTTATATATTTTATTAATAATAATGTCTTCTTTAAAGATTTCTAATGATTTCATAGAAAGGGGAATTTTGAAAGGGCACTAAACCCTATCCTAAGATATAAAGGGGAAGATCTTTACAAATGAGTTGAGATTTTATGGAATTAGAAACTACTATAATGAAGAAGAGTGAAATTTAAAGTGGGGGAAGTGCCTCATCAAGATATCTAGGGAAGGATGTTGAAGTATCTGTCACTAGCTCGAATATCATAAAGTTTCTGTAATGGCTTTATATATTAATGTTTGATATTGGGAAGTAATAGAAAACAGTTGATGATTAAAATGACTAGAAAATAAGATTACATTACTAATTAGAAGATGAATATACATAAATTCATTAACAAGATGTAAGAAATTACAGGAGTATTAACAGATTAGGAGTCTCACAATAGACCTTGAAACAAATGCACAAGATTGGAGTAGAAACTTTGGATGTAAAGACAAGTTATCTTAAAGAAATAAGGATAGGTGAGATGATCGAGAAGGATGACGAATACATATATTGCTACAATAAGCCATCTCATATGGTTTTTTCAACCTAACAAAATATGACAAAAATTGAGATGGAGAAACTTTATGAACTATTGAAGTTTAAGGTATTTATTTCGAAGAGCTTATATTTCTTGGTTAAAATGTCCCACATTTTATATCTATCCAAAGTGTTTTCTTAAATTCCTTCATCTGAAATAATTACTGTAATAATGTAATGCAAAGGTACTGAATCAATAGGTGCCTTAAAGATCTTTAAGATATGCAGATGATGTTATTTGATTGCTTACTAAGATATTATTGAAATATGTCCATGAAGTTTAATCCAGAAAGGTTGAAGGTTTATATGACTATTGAGAATTTTTGTGATGCTGACTTAAGCGACTCGATTTACAGGAACAAAGTCAGATATTAATAAAGCATTTAATTTCCAAAATAAAACTCAAACAAAAAACAAGGCACATGAATAAGCTGAAACTAAATTAATAAACCAGAAACGTTCAATCACTTTCAATAAACATCGAAACTATTGTTTAAACTTGAAGTAGCGTTATATTTCAAGTCAGAGCGATGGAAGGTAGTTCCTACTAAGTCTGAATTTCGAAAATGAAAAAGATTTGCATAGCAGAATGACATTAACCATCTTCAGAAAAACCCTAATCAAATTATTTCCATTAATTTAAGCCTAGATCATTAGAAGAGTCGTGGAGAATAACTTTAGAAATATTTTTGAGTATATTCTAGGATGCTGTTATTTCATTATAATTAAAGTCGTACTTTTTTTAGATAATTATGTTGTAAATTCAACTTTAATCAAATTAATCCTGAGGCTACATGATTTGGTTAGGTTAAAGAGTGCTGTAAGATATTTGAAATTAATCTTTTCTAAAGATTTATTGTATTTTTTTGAAATTATCTATCTAAAAATGGTTTAGAACTTTAAATAAATAATTCCAAATTATACTTAAGTTAAATTTTTTTCACATAAATTCTTACTTTGAAGCTGCCCCTTGAGGATGTAGCTAATAAAGATTTCTCATCAACTGTTCATTACTAAAAATATTTATAAGATTGGGCTTCGAATAGGATAGCCATTCAATTCATGAAATTTATTCATTCAAAAATTATAGCCTTTTAATTCAAAAATTAATAATACTATAATATTTTTACTGCTACACAAATCTCTTACTATCTTAGTTTCCTGCTAAAAGAACAAAAAAAAGCTAAATTCATTTGGAATTAGACTTAATTAACAATATATTGCAAGTTGAGCCTCAAGTATTTTTGACAAATAGAAGCATGATTACATTTCAAAACCATAAAAACATGATATTGATATTGAGGTGAATGAAAGAACTAAGTGGTGTTTGATGGATAAATAGGGACTGTAGGGCTCATGTTGAAAATGGAAGGTTAACTAAAATTGTTTAAATAAAGTGATAATTACAATGATGACTATCAATAAAAGCATCCTGAGAATATAAATACTTAGACTGATACTCAAGATAGGGATATTGTTTGTAGTTTGATCTGTTTAAAAAAATGTGTCTCTAGCAGATTTACGACAATACTATTACTTTAATTTAAAGATCTATATATAAAACAGTTGAGTTGTATTACAAACAGTTTATGAAGCACTTAGTTATAAGAGGGTTATAACGATTACATTTTAATCAATTTGTGATACGTTATCCAAATTTTAAACTCTATGCCTTCTAGTAAATATGATTATTAATTATAGAATATAGAACACATTAATTTGAACTATATAAAAAAACATCGAAATTTGAATTTATTATTTTTTCAAATTTGCTTTATACATGTTTCGAATATATTAAATTTCTCAATTATGCAGAGAAATTGATTTCAATATTAATATCAAATGCTCAGAGAAATGCTCCAATTATCCATCAATTTGAATCATCAAAATTACTAGAGCGTAGTTACAAATAGTTTTAACATTTTATATAAGGATAGGTACGATCCAAAGTATTGTTTCTGTAATTGTCTTGCTAACTTTTAAACAATGTTGTAAATTTGAATACTTTTTCGAGGAGAATATAGTATTTTGAAATCAATAAATTAAGTACAAATAAATTTATATTTTTTTTGATAGATTCTAATCATTTGAACACCAATTGTGGATTATAATATTAACTGTTAAATCTTTTAATAAGAAATTCTTTTCAGTGCAACATTTTTACATTTGGTATGAGTTGTCCTAATTATCATTTTTTTGCATTCTTTATATAATTGAGTAACCTTTTCTTGTCCTATATATAATTTTTTCAACATCAATTAGTGAAAGTAGATAAATGCATATGAAGGAAATATCAACTGTCTAAGAAACATAAATAAAGCCAAAAAGTCAGAATTTATTGATAATAACGTTATATTACAGTTAGATTCTTTTGTAATTTATAGATTCTGCTAAAAGGTAATTAAAAGTATTGAAACTCTTTTATTCGTCTGCATTTTCAATTTTTAAAAACACTTGTAACCAATGTATACTTTTAGTTGTTTCACAAATTAGAAGTATCTAATCAGCAAATTACAGTTGAAGGCTAATGATAATATAAAACCTATTCCAGTATAAATAATGACTTATGAAGAAATTTTGAGATAATTGATTATTTCTGGATATATGATTGGAAAACTCAAGAAATTAAAAGAAGAAGAAAATCTAATAGGTTATTTTAACTAGTTTGAAAATAATAGACCTACTTCAAATTATTACAACAATTCATATAATTAGAAGATCAAACTAATACAATTCTTAAATTAATAAGAAATCTATTTTATTTTTAAGAGAATATATTTAAATATAAATAAAAACATTATCTATTTATTAATTATTTAATATATTTCTATTCTTAACAGATATTTCTATAGAATAATTAAAAGCAAAAATTCAAATCAAAATAGGATGCTTGTTTTCAGTTAACTCCAGATGAAGTTCAAAATAATCAATTTACTTGCAACCGATTCTATAATTATTATATCAGTCTAGTTTTTAGAATCATCGAATTTTTCAGTAAAACCAGCATTTTGTTGGAGCTTCAACTTCTGATGGAAGAACAGCTTCTCCTTAATGTATTTTAAGATCGTGACAACTGAGTTTGAAGTGCAAAAACGTTTAAAATACTTCCATACCTTAAATAAAAATTCTGTAGTAAAACTGTTAATCACTCGATAAGCATTCTAGAATTAATATTTTTGATTAATTTCTATGCTAATGTGATTTTTAATAGTTAAATAAAATTTATATGTATTAGGTATAAAAAATGATTTAGTTTTAACCAGATATGAAGTTAGAATGTTAAGAATATGATCATAAGGATGAGATAGAGACGATTTGTTTCAATTCATTTTGTAGTGAATTTAGATTAAATTATTTTATATGTATTAAGAAGGGAAGAAGCCATCTTGATCATTTAGATGATGTTGAAAAAATCAATAGTTTGATGGGATTTTGGATGAGAAAAAAAAAAAAAAATATAGAATTTGATAATTTGATTGATGATCCAAATACATTTGTAGAAAGTCTGAATCAGTCATTTTCTTTATTAAAAAGAGGGATCAGATAAAAATCTTCATTGCAAAAAGAAAGAATAATAAATTTAAACTCAAAGTAAATATATGACTATTTGAATTCAACCCTCAAATTAATTGAATACAAATAATCAATCACAACAATCATTTCAGATTAGACTATGAAATTAACTGATAAATTCGATAATTTATATTAATAATTATAATTATCGTCATTTAATTATTAATAAATTGATGATAGATTATATTCTAAGGAGTTATATAATTAAGTTAATTCGATGTGATAATATTTAGCTTTTGATTTATATTGGAAGGATAAAATTACAGAAGCAATAGATATTTTAGATCCGTCAATATAACAAAATCCTAATAATCTCTATGGTGCAAAGATGAAAATAGTTGATAATTAATAGGAGCATGTTTAAGACTTTTAAATAAATATGAGGAAGCAATCAGTTAGCTGGATAAAGCATTAGCTATTGATCCTAAGCATATTAATTCCTTAGGTGAAAAAGGTAGTTTGAGTTATAATTATATTAATAGGAGGATGCTTAAGAATATTGAAAAAATATAATGAGTCTTTATAAGTATTGGATTAAGCACTCTCCATCAATCCAAAAAATACATTTTCTCTTTAATCAAAAGGTATCCAATCATCTAAATTTTTAGGAGGTTGCGTATAATGTATCAAAAATCACTTCATATTAAGAGATTAATAACAATATAAATGGCTCTAATTTATTATGAGAAATCATTAACCATTGATCCGAATGATCAATATACAATAAATCAAAAGGGTATTCTCAAATGATAAATTAGAATTTCGCAAAAAGAAATTAAATCAATGAATGTTATTATAATTAAAAATAGTCATTAGAATATTTTTCTTATGAAATTTTCATTATAATGGAATTAAATTAATCATAATAATAACAATAATTATTATAATGATATATTTTTGCATTCTCATAGTTGATTATTTTCAGAGTACAAATCCTATTCTATTCTTTAATCATTTCCCGAGTACAAAATTATATTATCAGAATAATAATGAAATTAGTCGGATTAAAATAAAATAGAATAAAATTTAATATTACATCTTCAATTAGATAGATTGTTCAATCTAAATAAATTAGAAATCTAACTACATCCCTTTCTTCTGGCCAAAAAATAATTAAACTTTTGGTGTATAAGGACATTAAACACTTAAGAGCTTGCAAAATATATAAAAGAGGTCTATATATTATGAAATTACTGAAGGATGATGTCATTCTAAACCCTATTGCATGAGATTAGAAGAAGTAATTATATCTATATTTACAGTCATTTCTGAGACAAGTAGTTGAAATACTTCAATATGAAGATGAATAAGAAGTCTCAGGATCTTGAGTGCATTGCTTCTTTTAAGTGATCTTCAATGAAAATGGTGAAGATTTAATATTGTTAATCCAGTGGTAATTTTTTAAGTGAAGAAAAGGGTTACATTAGGAAGATGCTTAAATTACTTTAAGTTTAAGATTGATCATGAAATAACAAATAGAGGCTTCACCTAAGGTCAATATATTTATCTATTATAAATAAATATTTTTTTCTCTTTTAAACGCAGTAAACTAAATTGAAAAAATTTCAAGTAAGTCAAGGTCTTTTCTTTAATATGTATGTATGGATATAAATCCGTTGTACTATCAAATTCAAGACTCTAAATTTCAATAATAAATTTACAAAATTTTAGTTTGTTTTTTATTTTATCCACTTAATCTATTTTTTTTCTATATCGACTCCTACTTCTACTACATCATACACACTGTATTGAAAAGAAATATTTTTACCATTCTTATCCTCTTAATTGTGATTCCAACAGCGACCACAATATCAAATACCGTAAGTCCTATGCCAAATGCGGAAAAAATTATCTTTGCCAACACTATAAGTTGTCTTCATAACTAGTGTTTTAAATCATTTTCTTATAACCTACTCATCATGTTGTTCAATTCAATTATTCTAAATCTAAACCTAAACACTCTTTATTTTGGAATCATAATTATAAGAAATTGTTGTATTGCATTCAAGTAGTTTACTATAAAATCTTTATGTTTGAATGTTTATTATTATGATTGACCATAAGAAAATTATTCTTATGATTGCAAATAGAACTATTAATAAAATCATACTAATTATTAATTCAGAGTATCAATCAAATATTGAGGATCTTTCGTTTGAATTCGAATTTTCTAATTCACTTTTCTATTCATTGAATAAATCAGTTTGTTATTATTTAGCTTATATAATATATTATTTTAGTTGATGAATTAATTTTTATTGTGATGCATTTTAGGTTTATATGCTTTATATATCTTATTATAATTATGCTAAAGACTTTCTGTTTCATCTACCATTATTAATTTTTTCATTTTGCTAGAGTAAACTTAATATTATTTATAATAAAGTTGAATTTAATCTGATAATAAAGATTTAGTTTAAGACACTTAACTAATCCATTATTATATTTCTCCCTTATTTTCTAATTCGCATACTTAAACATAATATATTTCAAAATTTTTACAAATGATTAAATAGAATAATTAATTACATAGCGCTTGTTTCTAAACACGTATACTTAGATTGAATCTAATAATCTCTCTCAAAAATCAGGATATATTAACTTGTTAGGTTAAGAAGTGTATGATATTTAATTTAACCTATTTAATAAATTATAGAATATCCCTTCATGATTTATTATTTTACAAACAGTATTTTAGCAAATGAGAAAAATATATAATTTAATCTGTTAAAATTCTTCAATATCAAAGACTTAAGTAGAATCAAATGAAATAGATTAATTAACTTAAACAATCTATCATAATTTATTTAATGCTTGATTACTTTTACAAAAAAAATTGAAGTTCAAATATCTAATCATAATTTATTATAATTCATAAATGTTAAAGAAGTTATAGATATTGAAGATGCTTATAATTGTTAATTTTCTAACAGCCACAATTTAAATTTGTTTGAAACAATAGGATGAGTTGTTATCAATCATCAGAGGAAAATATAAGAATGTCTTATAATTAAATAGAGGAGCAATCATATCATCAAGAAAATAAAATGTTTTTTTAGGTGGAAATTACGGAAGCTGTCTAAACGATGCAATTTACTAATTATCATATTATACGTGGAGCTTGCAAGGACAATCAATTACTTTTCAGCTTCCTCAAAGTTATGAATTAAATACTTTAAAAATTTGGTTTTGGGCATCTTTTACCGAATCAAAATATACATATAAAATGAGAATCAAGAAAAATTGATTTTTGACAGCAAGGCAATTAGTATATTTACCATAAATTTTCCAGATTAATTTGTTTAAGGGTTTAGAATACTAAATATGGGTGGAGATAACATCGTAGTCAATAATTGGATGGATTTCTTAAAGGTAGAAGCCTTCTACTATTTGAAGTCAGATGTTGAAATATGAATTAATAATATAGCATTTATTATTATGTTATTCCACATCATTTAATTATCATCTATACTGCCTTTATTTTTCAGAAAAGAGTTATTTTTAAACGACTCTTCATATTATGAAGAATTTATTTTGGCTTCTAAAATTTATAATTATAAAACTTAAAAAAAAGAATTTGTTAAAAGGCTAACATTAGATTAATATTTTAAACTTTAGCAATTCTATTATCACATCAAACAAAAAATATTGCAAAAATTACTCGAAAAAAGTGTTAAGATATAGGTTTTTGCGTAGTTAAGAAATACTAAAATGGTGGCTTGAATATATGTAGAGTAGAACAGAGTTGCCAATTATTTTTGATATGGAATCCTTTGATTTATTTCATTTTAAAATCTCAATAGACTAATAATTTGAAGAAGATAAATTTAATTGATGTTTAGAGCAGGAATTCAATAATTGGAGATGGAAATGTTGTAAAGCAGAAATTATTATTTATTTAAGGCTTGAAAATTTGAGTCTTCATCGGCTCTGCTTCACTAAACATAATATCTCAGTAAATATTAATAATTATTCGATTAAGTAACTACTTTATCTTCAAAATATTTTGAAAGCATTTATGATTTAATGAATTAATCGATTAAAATTTTAACTCAATTCAAAGCAAGATTCAAGATGTTAAAAGAAATGGATACATCAATGTCAAAAATTAAATTGAAAACAGATAAATTGTTAAAATTTATTTAAAATGTATCAATAATTATTTAAATAAAAAGAATAATGCAAGATATTAATTTAAATCAACAATATTTCATAGAAATTAGATCGCCTCTTAAGATTTGATTACAGCAATTCCTCTAATTGTCAACAGTGGCTAATTAAATATTCTAATTGTGATAGAGTAACAAATTGTATTTTTTATATATAAAGTTGTTATTAAAGATGTTATATTAAAGAATCTAAATTATTTATTTGAAATATCTCAGATATTGATATTAATTTAATCAAAGAATATGAATATTTTGCAATAAAAGTAATGTTAGGATGTTAAGGAGACAATATGTAGAATTCACAATTAGGAATTATTGCTGTAGACTTAGAATTGTCAGATAAATAATCGATTAAGTTTTTTTCTGGTACATGTTTAGTTGATAAATTAAATAATAATAAAGTGAGAACGATTGAGTAATCAAAAGAAAGAATATCATAAATGAAGAGTTAATAATAAGAAATAAAGATTAAAGAGAATGAACAAGACTAAACTATTATAAGAATATTTTAGATTAAATAATGGATTCTAAAAGATCAATATTTCAAATTTGAGTGAGTGCTCTGAATGGTAAGATCTTTCTAACCAATGCTAACTAGGACACTATTTATATTATCATTCCCTTTTTAATTGTGTATGATGCTTCAGTTTTTCTCTTTTTGCAATCCTAATTCCAATATATTTGAATCCCTCAAAAAGGCAGTTCTTCTAAGAACCAACACTTTATTAATCACAACTCTCCTCCTCATTCAGCTTACAATTATGTTGATAATACTTTAATAGTGGTAAATTACCCATATGTATCTTAGCCTAATATTTTCAATTAAGTTTGGTAATATTTCTCCTGAATCAACTTAGAAAACATTTTCTTAATTTCAACTTTAGGTCCAGTTCAATCATTCAATTAAAAACCACACAGTCTTAATTCTCATTTCGTCTTTCTTTTTGTTGCAGGAATTTGTTCTATCCAAGAATAACAGTGTAAATAAACTTTCTTACCAGTTCTTAAAATTCTGATTTGTTTACTAGTAATTATTATTTATCTAATTACATATTTATCCCATTTTATGACCATAAATTTCTTTAAATTTGCATAGAGTGTGTGATGCACCTTTTCTAAAAGCTAATTGATTACCAAAATTCCAACTGCTTGCGATAGCTTTAAATCTTAAGAATTCAATAAACAGTGCTCCTTGTCAGGTTAAGGTAAACTGAGTGAAAATCACAGATGACAATATAATAATTTCAAAACAATGTATGAATTGCATCTTCAAAGCAAACTTTTTTATCTACTATATTTTTGCATCAGATTAGCTTGTTCTTAATTGGCAACATCAACAGTATTTTATAATAGTTAATGGCATAGCATAGTATAAAATCAAGTTCAACTGTCCGTATTTCTAGGCTTATCCCTCTAATCTAATTATTAAATCTTACTGATCAAGCAATCTTCATCAAGGGTTAACTATTCTTGCTACATAAATTAAAGTTAAACAGATAACATTCATAACCCTCTTTTCCTGGTGTAAATATAAATAAAGTTGAAAACCTACCAACAAAACTTAAATTTCAGCACATATAATATTATCTTAATGTAACAGTTAAAATAATTTGCAGATGAATGATGATGAAGTAGGAGATAGTTGATAGGTAAACAAATTATTTTGTTGAATGAATCAAATCTCAATAGGAATTTTAAATAGGATATAAAAAATATCAGTTCACAAGGACTCATTGGTTATTATAAATATTTTTTTGAGTAACCCTGATTTGAAATTGAAGTTGTATTCGTTGAAAGCAAAGTAGAATTTTTTAAATAAGGATCTTTTCACAAAAGAGTAAATATTTCAAAGGTTACTCTGATATTAAAGAGAAATACCATTTATGTGATTTAATCATTAATTTGAATGTATAATTTTCTCAAAGGATGAGATCCATAATTTCCTAGCATAAATGATTCAGTGTATCTTCCATCTCAAAAAATCTTGTACAAATCGAGATTGTAACATAATAATTATACCAGATATCAATTGAAACTAATCCCGACTGTTAAAAATTTAATCATTCCTTCCTCTTCTTATTAAACCATATTCTCTCCGAATATAATTCATCATTCCTTATTAGACGGTCCTAAGTATATAGTTTCATCAATATATTAAGGGGATCATCATCTACTTTCACTTCCACTAAGGAATTTATAAATTATAAGAATAAATCATTTCTAATATAATTAAAATTAAAAAAAAATGTCAATCATTATTCCTTCTAAAAAATGTCCAATTTTATGTCTTATGTATTAAGACTTCAGAGCGTTACATCCAAATCTGTAAAAAGGTTTAAAAGTGCGATGCATTTTCTATTAAATCTCACCTAAAAATTGATCCAAAAATATGTAAAACAAGAGAAAAAATCAAAGTAGTGTTGACAAGAACAAAAAATTATTGAAAATTGTGGGTAATATTTAAGTTGGTTGAGAAGCAGATTCTACCTATGATTCCTTTTGATGAATCGTATGAGTTTAAAAATGACTAATCAGTTGCTAACTGGTTGTATTTGCAGCATAAGCATGCATGCTTATAATATCATGGATTCACATGGGATGAATGATCTTATGGTTGATGAGTTCAAAGAAGAAAAAAAAGAATATCGATTAAAGAGAATTTAAAGAATGTTGTAAGCTTTTTTTGAATATTTTATAATAATTGTTAGACTTGTACTAATAAATTTATGACTTAACATAATTTATTAATTTCTTACTTACCAAAAAATCAGCATTCTTATTACTTTCAAGCTTTAAGGGTATTTAATTTTAACTCTAATGATTTTATTATTCTGTTCGATTGTACCTTGCGATGAAAAGAGATTATTGTAATTAAGATTATAAAAGTGACCCAGAGCTACTTTAGCATAGTTAATTTAAAATGCTCAGTTATCATAGGTCTCTGAAGATATAGATAAATCAAAAATGCTGCATGCGATTTTAAACGACATATTTTAATTGTTTTATAAACCTAAATAAGAATTTGAAACTTATTTTAAATAGATTTTTTATTATATATTCTAAAATTTACTTAAGTTTGTGGTTATTACTTACTACCTACAACCACTATGGCACCTCTACATTTTAGTAGATTGGGGAGGAATGGAAGAATAAATTAAGAGTGTTCTAGAGAGATAGGAGAGAGAGAGTGGGATATTTTAGTTGGAATTTTAAAGCAATAATTTTGCAAATGTAGGAATAAGTCTTGATTTAAGAATTCGTGGAGAAAATTATTAATTTATAGTTTGATTTAGAAAATTGAGTTATTTTTTGGCAGTTTTAAAAAGTTAAATTTTTTTAGGGTTTTTAAGTTGAAACTATCCGTTCAGATTTTTTTAATTACTTCAAATAATCGATTAAAATAAGAACATAAGATCAAATACTTAACTTCAGAATAGATTAGGGCGTTATTCAAAAGTAAATTATGTAAAAATTCAATTGTATTGTTCATTAATATATCAATCTCATTAATTGTTGTTAAAATTCATTTAGTCTTCCAAAATCAAGCTACCTTAAGCTTTGAATAATTATTGTAAATCTTAACCTTTAGTATTTTCTATTATTGAATTCAGGATTAAAGTTCCTTAGACTTACAAAACAGGATTTTTGCATATTTGGAACAATATGAACTAACTTTAAAGTGACATATTTAGCTAAATTAGTAGATCCTTCTTAACATTCCATACACGAATAGAATTATCAAAACTACCAGATGCTAATTTAGTACCATCAGGAGAGAAACATACTGAATAAACAAAACCTTGATGACCATCTAATTTAATAATTAGTTTTCCTGTTTTAACATCCCATAAACGAATAGAATTATCTACACTACCAGATGCTAATGTAGAACCATCAGGTTAGAAACAAACTGATAGAATTGAGTTTAAATTGTCATCGAATTAGATTTTTTATTCTCCTGTTTTCATTTCCCATAAACGAATAGTATGGTCTTAACTACCAGATGCTAGAGTACTACCATCAGGAGAAAAACAGACTGAATATACAGTACTAGTATGACCATCTAATTTCGCTTTTTATTATCCTGTCTTAACATCCCATAAACGGATAGAACTGTCATCACTACCAGATGCTAATGTAGAACCATCAGGAGAGAAACAGACTGATCGAATATAATGAGTATGACCATCTAATTTGGCCTGTTATTTCCCTGTCTTAACATCCCATAAACGGATAGACTTGTCATCACTGCCAGATGCTAATATAGTACCATCAGGAGAAAAACAGACTGATAAGATAGAATTAGTATGACCATATAATTTGGCTTTTTTTTCTCCGGTTTTAACATCCCACAAACCGATAGAGTTATCAAAACTACCAGATGCTAATGTGCTACCGTCGGGGGAGAAACTGACTGATATGATAGAATTACTATGACCATATAATTTGGCTTTTTGTTATCCTGTCTTAGTATTCCATAAACCGATAGAGTTATCTACACTACCAGATGCTAATGTACTACCATCAGGAGAGAAACACACTGATCGAACACAACCAACATGACCATCAAATTTATTCAACTTATGTATTTTTATACATTTCCATTTACAATTAAATAATTAAGCGTAATTTAAGTTCATTCCACTAATATCAACATTATAAAAATTGGATCCATTAAAATTGCATTTTACAAAATTTCCACCAATTAAAGAAGTACTTTAAATCCTGATATTCTCAAAGCTTTATTCCCTAAAATCCACCTTCATTTCTACTAATATATTAATAGAATTGGATCCACATTAGATAAATCTCTAATCAATGGCTGTTAGATGTACTAGAAATTTCAAAAACTCAATGATCTGCTTATTCTAAGATATGTATTTTATTAAATTCTTCCTAATGTATGCATAATTTTCAGATGAGTAATTCTATATATTAAAGTCTATTTCACTTATATTTTTAAGAATATCATAAATAAACCTCCACTTCATTTCTTAATACTTCTTATTTGAAAGGTATATGAGGCAATCTGTTATTTTGTCTCTCTTAAACATTTCCAATGTCTCATTTAGAAATGATTCATCAATATTTTCAATCTAAGATAATACCTTATACAAATCATTCTTTCTATTATAAACTTAGGCTGCTTCTGTTATTGATTGAAATCTAGACATCATTTTTTTTCTAATCTTATTGCTAAAAACTTCAACTTCCTATTTCCATACATTTTACGTTCTTTCCAACCGCTTCAAATAAGAATTTTTCTAATCCTTCCAATTATCTAATGTTTTTCCATTAATAATTTGGATTAATTTTTCTAAATCCATACTTGACAATTCTGTTGGATGCATATTGTTGTTAATGATTTTTAAAAAAGATTTATCTTCCATCTCTATCATATCGTAAATCTATTTGATTGATTCTGCTAACTCATCCCAAACTTATTATAACTTTTTTTGAGTTGAAGAAAGCATTGATTCAAAATTTGTTCTTTATTGGGCTAATTCAAATTTTTAATTAAGGTAGGATTCTTCGAATTTCTTCTTCATCATTTTTTCAAAAATTTCTATCGGAACTGTATATTTCAAATCTACTCCGTGCTCATATTAACATTAAGTACACAGTTTTCTTTAACATTAACACTTGTGAGGAGCTATGCAAATCAATGATACTTGATTTCGACAATGATAAGTGCAATTCATTTTCTTTATTTGAAAATAATATTGAATTTATATTACTTTATTTTAAGCTTTATGCTATAAAACTAAAAGTACCTTACATATTATTCTTAGTAAGAAAAGCAAACTTTGTAAAGTGTTGGAATTGATATAAGTTAGACTAGTGACAAATCACAAAAACTTTGGCATAACTTGATTCTTTATGAATATCAAATAAAATACAAAACAAATTATCAAAACCACTATTTCTCAAGCAACAAGATTCTCGGTAAGAACTTAAAGACCATAAATCCTTTGCATTGATAATTCAACTAACATTGCATATAGTTATTTCTTTCAATAATTTTCGATATTTACTATTTTTAATTTTCTATTTATGAGGAGAGGGATCAAACTGTTTCTTTTTTGAGAAAGATAGCTTCGATTAAACTCTGTACATAATCGCGTTATTGTAATAAATGTTTTTTTTGTAAAAAATTTGGTTACTTGTTAAAATTGCTGGCTCTCAAAGAAAATTAGCATGTAACTAAGATGGTTATATTCCATCCTTCTATAAACTAGGATTGCACCAAATAATTGTTCAAAATAAATCCATAAATTCAAAAGGTATTAGTCCAAATTATTTTTTAATCTAATTATGTTTTTAGTAAAAAATATAAATGTCAAAATAAAGAAGATTATATTTTTAATTATCATAAATCACTGTTGTTTTTATTAAACTTTCATTTAATCTTCTAAATCTTCCTAATTTTGATTTGAATAATTAACTTAAATCAAATCCTTATTACTTTCCAAATTCTCCTTTCAAACTTAAAGTTCCTAAAGTTTGGAAATTGGATTTTAGAAAATACTAGAATTATAATATCGGAAGGAGATATGAAATTGAATAAATAAATACCTATTTCTATTATAATAATAATGGGGTTTGGTTTTATGGTTTTTTTTCTTCTTCTTTTATTGAATTGTTTTAAAAAGAATTTAATATTATTTTGAAAAATACTTTAATTTTTTTGAAATGTGGTTATTATTTTTTTATACATCCCGCTTTAGAACAGAAGACTAAAAGCCCAGCTGCGAATTGCCGAAGTCCTTCTACTCAAGGCTATAAATCCCATCAGTGAATTTTGGAAGACATTTGTGATGCCCAAATGCTTTGCTTAACTAGTTTACTATTCTAATTCTAATATTTTCAAAGATTAATCCCTCAATTCAACCTTCATTTATAAGGTGAGCGAAAAATTTTTAGTAATTATATAATCTTCTAATCTTAGAATATTTTTATTCATAGATCTTCTCTAATTCCTTCATTCATCTATCGAGTAATTTTGTTCATTTGATTCATTGTATCTGTTTTTCTCTTAGTGTCTTTCTTTCCAACGTTTTGCGTTAATTCTTTATCTAGCAATGAAGAAATCTCTACCTTCTTATTCAACTTAACTTTGATTTTAGAAGAAAATTCTAATGAGTCTTAACTTTTCTTTTTATTTTAGTATTTTGATTAGGATCAGAAACGAATAGGTAAGAAGAATTAGAGAAAGTATATGGAGAATATCAGAGGAAAGGTAAAGATATTTAAAGTTAAGATACAACAAGAGGAGGGAAGTGAGTTATCAGAGGAGGTAATGATTTAACAATAATCGTTGGACCAATTACTTATCTCTTTTTAGGATTTGAAAGCAAAGAAGTTTATAGGAAAATGGAAATGTAAAATGTAGATGAAAACTCTTAATACTTTTAATTCCTCATAACTCCTTTAAACCAACTAAATATGTAACTTTTTAATTTATTTGTTATTCCTTGTATTATATGAGATTACCATTAAACATACCAAATAATTTCGTTAAATTGGTATGCAAAGAATATGATACCTTAATAAATTTTATATATACGAATTACAAATCCAAAAAGTTATTTGAAGATATCTAGATTGCAAAGGATTAGATATAACAAAAACTGATCATACAATCTAAGAAAATTCAGAACTTGCTTGCATTCATGATAATATCCATTTACTATTCAAATTCTCATAGGCTATATCTTAACAACACTAATAAAGAATGACATATAAATATATAACAGAATTTCATCTATCCCTTACAATGAATGAATTGATTACTGAGTTGAGAATAGAATAAACTGAAAACTCCTTTAAAATTAGAGTAGATAAAGAATTAGACAAATTAAAAAGAGAACTGGTTGATCCTTAAAGCAAAGAAGCAATCCTTGAGCTGAGACAACCGAATGAATGAGATTTTGATTTTAATTTTGTATCTTAATTTCCAAATTTGGGCAAAAAAAAAATCTCATTATTTAGATAAATAATTTTTAACAATCTGTTGAGGATAGATACAACTTCAAGAATAAAAAGAGTCAGTACCTCCATCCAAAAATTTCTTTCTAATGATTGACGTATGCAGAATCAGGCATTTAAACCTTCTATCATGGAAACAATGCACCAATAATAATCATCATTTAGAGTAAAAGGAGACAATAGTTTTGGAGAATGATTCTACAGAAAATTTGGAAAATACAATCAAGAATGGAAGTTCTTCGTCAACCAATTGAATATGATGCAAGAATATAGAGGAATGGCAATGACAACAATCGATGACATGATGATCCGCCAATAGTGCACACATGCCTTCAATCAGGAAGAAATATTTAGACATTCCTATCCTTCGAGAGTGGACCTTGAACAGCCAAGGGGGTATCAAAATGATACATTGTTGAACATATAAAATATGTTATAAAATTAAAATAATATTGTTTTGCTTTGTTGTTGTAATTATTTTGTTTTTCTTGCCTTAATTATAATTTTCTCAATTTTGATTAATAAGTTGACACCTCAATAATAAACGAAAAAAGTAAAGAATTATTTTAAATTTGAAAAATAGATTTTTACCCTTGAATAATTAATCAAAAATATCGACTATAAATTCATAATTAAATTCCTAAAGGAGAAAATGTTTTAGAAAAATATGCCAAAATTGAAGTAAGCATTTGAAAATATTTAATAGAACTCTCTGGATTTTTAAAGTGATTTTTTTTTCATTTGGTAATTAACAATCAATCTTTAATCAGTTTTGATGAATAGGTTAATCAATTAATATCTAAAAAAATGTTAATAGTACACTTCGAAACTTTGGATTGGACATTTTTATTAAATTATTAAATTAACTTTAAATTCCTCCTTTTATCATTTTCTTCCTCATAAATGATTGGTTGTTATTTTAAGAAGATTAAGAATCCTTAATACAAAATCCAAAATAAAATATGGAAATTAAAAGTCGAGGCTTAAACCGATATTTTGTAGTTAATATTCTGAGAATAAGTGAATGCCTCAGATATATTTGGAGTCTAATGGAAACTGTTCTAAATATTGGTAACTATAAATTTTATGAGGTTTGAGTTCTATTTTGATGATAGAAAATATTTTCATTACAAGTTAAAAGGGTGCAAAAAAATATTAAATTTCACTAATGAAATATTTGAAGATGATAAAATTTCTCTGATGATAGAATTGAATTGAAATCTATTTCACAGAATAAAATATTATATGACAAAGATTTGTGTTTTGGAAGTTTCAAACTGGGTTAACATAATTTTGTCAAGTTTCGGCTTTAACTTCAAAGTTAATAGATTCAGGAAATGAAAATACAGCATCAAATTAAATTGATAAAATGAAAAAAAAAATCTAATCAAATCTAATGATTAAGATAGAAATTTAATCTATTTCAACTTCTTAATGTTGAACTTATAAAATATACCGACAATTATGGAAATTAGGATAATATAAGGTATTAATAGAAAGGGCAAAAATAATGATAGCTTAAAAATTTGACCCTTAACTATCAAATATTTCTGTTTTAAACTTTATCCGAAAATTAGGTTAGCATTATCATATCATAAAATGATATTAAAACACCATCTACAAGATTGATTCTAAATTTAATGACTTAAGAAATTCAAGTTAATACTTAACTATTAGTTAAAGTTGTCATATGACAAATACTATTAAAATTTACACCTCATAATTTACCTAGATTAATTTTGATAATTTTTTGGTATGAATTAATTTTACAAAGATTATAATTAATTTTCTTAATTAACCATGGTGGTTGTAGTGATGTTTCTAAAATTAAAATTAATGTATCTATTTAATTTCTTCAAGCTCTAGGAAACTCCCTTTTCTTTCTCTCTCATTTCTTAGATTGTGAAGAGGGAATCTGTGACTAGATTCTCATGAAGCCTTTGCTAACTTTATTTAACGTACGAGAAATTAATATACGTTTCTCAAATATTAGATTTATTAACAGGCTCAGCTACTTTTTATTTACAATAATTGAATTTAATCCTCTTATTTGCTTATTTACATGGATTTAGCGTTTACGCCTGATCAATCTCAATAATTAATATAACCCTATTCAACATTAAAAGGATTCTTATTTATTCTATTTAAATTTATTTATCATTTGATTGTTTTTGGTTAGATAAAGAAAATGGTTTGGAGAAATGGAAATAATAACCTATTATTCTGTATTTATAAATTGATGGAGCTTGCCATAGTATTTGCGGTGACAATATTTTTATTCTTGAAGAAGAATAATATGATTATGATCAGAATATTCCTTGCAATTAATGTTAAATAACATGCTCTATTAATTGATAGAATGCATTAAGGGAGTTTGTGTTCTTGTGTCTAAGGATATAAATGGAAATACTAAATTTTAGAAATTAGTGTTAGTGTGTGATGATGGAGTATTAGTGAACTAAGAGAATATCTGTGAAGATATATATAATCTATTAGATGATGGATGCTATTTATGTTAATTCAGTTGTTAACAGGCGTGTAGCTTATGTACTAAAATGGATGTTTATAAAGTGATACCATTGAATGGAAATTGGATGAGTAATAAAACAAATGTGAAACTATATGTGGTGACGGAATTATAGTGGAAAATTATGAAGAATGTGATGATTTAATTGATAAAAATGGGTTCTAATGTAGATATAATTGTTAAGAGTTGTGCGTAATTTGCCAGAATTTTAATTGTCTAATTGTAAAGAAGGATGGCTTGTAAATTTGGATAAGTAGTGTTATTTCTTCTTTGGAGATTCTAAAGTTGTTTGTGAAGAAAAATGTGATGACTATTATTCCATAATGTATGAGGGTTCTATCTTTCACAATATTAATGCTATTAATCAT
>CAJJDP010000187.1:21735-43637 GCA_905182995.1 Paramecium octaurelia | reverse complement strand
GGTTATTAACAAATTGCAACTATTAATCTCTCTTGACACCTGGAAATTATCTAAGGAAGATGTTAAACATATTTCCTCATTTGTTAATTTAGTAACAGATATTACACAATTCTCGATTGATGGAGCATTTTTTAAACATATTCCAAGTTTGAAATTAAAGTTATAGTCTGTTTCACACAACATACAACCAATCTGTGTCTCAGTGTAATTTTCAGTTAAATCTTCAAGTTCAATACTAATGTCAAAATAAGAATGATAGCGTTTGAATTCAAAACAATATAGGCAATTTTCCAATGTGCATAACTTACACTCTCTAGAATATGATGCATAATATGGTGGTAAACATGATGCATAAGTAAAAGTTCCCTACGTTTACATTTACCATTAACAAGTTCACTTTAATCATCACATATTAAACAAAGCAAATCATCATTTATTGTTAAACCACAACTTAAACAATACTAGATTTAGCAATCATAACATAAATGTTAATCATACATACTGGATTCTCTTTGATTACAAAAAGAAAGGAAAATTTAAGAGCTGTATCTAAAATGTTAATACAAATGAAACTCATCTTGAATACTAATGCCAATACTGTCAGAAAAAGGAATATAAGTAGAGATTAGATCAGAAGAATCATAAAAATAAAAATTATTGATCTCAGGTACATGATATTAACCATATATTTAAGTTAATTCTAAAATATCTCTGCAATTTGGAGCTTGGCTCCACTTACCTACATTTTAAAAACATTCAACGCATATTAACAAATCTTTGTAGACTCCTTAAGGGCTAAACAATAATACAGAATATATTTACCATTTCATACAATCTCCGTTAAATTCAAATCAACCTACTTTACAATATAAATTTTTTGTTTATTTGACATTAAACTAAAGATTTAACTATAGTTTTTAATCCATATAATCTATGCATTCATTATTATAATCAATTGTGCCGTATGTACAAGCACATTATTTAAATTCTGGAATATATATTCTTTTTTATTCTTCAGAACAAGTTAAGCAATGATACTTAGTGGGGCCATCACATTCTTAACAGCTTTAATGGCATTTGTCTTATTTTAAATCTTAAATACAATTGATAAATAGTAAATCTCGAACAATTACATCTAAATAATCTGATTGTTTTTATTAAATGTTTCCATAAGTGAATTTTAATTAATAATTATGGAATTATTTAACATCAATCGAAGTTTCATATGATTAAGTATTTTAAGCTTCATAAAATATAATAGAGAAATCTAATACTGTATCATGCAGATTTACATAAATATATTACCATGAAGTAATAGTATTTTATATAATTAATTCTCTTCTAATCATATAAGGATTATTTTCAAAGTCTTATGTAACAGAAGGAAAGTTGTATTTATAAGTTGTAATTATTATTTTATTTTTAGCATTCGAAATCTGATAAAACAACTGAAATGTTGCTAGATTTTCATTTTGCATTCCATCTGCATTCGCACTTATTTTCATGAACTAATAAATAAATTCTTCAGAAGATTGATGAATTTGTGATATCTATAGCCATCCAGCGAGTGTGTATGAATTGCAATTGATATTCTGCAAAACAATAATCTATTTATTTAAAAATAGTAAATGAACATTGCTCTTTTCAATATCTACATTTGCAACACATTCACAATTTTTTATTTCTTAATAAAATTCAGTAATTTCCAACTAAAAATCAAAATATATTGGTATCCTCTTCATCTCATAGTTATATACAATTAATTAGCCTGGATAAAGTGAGAATATTCTTCCTTATTCAATCAAAGCAATATTTGAATTCTTTACTTTTAAACTCCCTCCAAATCTAAAGAATAATTATTAATTCTTATTAGGGAAAATAAGTTCGAGAGTTTCCTTAAATATCTAGTTTATTTAAAAATAAATTTTTAATTCTACACTTTTTTTCTAGATATTTGTGATAATTTAAAAAAAATACCAGAAATCTTCATATTCAGAAGGTTCTACTTGTATTGAAAATATAAACTAATCAGTCTAACTCAATCCTATTTAGATGAATTTTTTGATTTCTTTTGTGGTATCATAGACGCAATCATATTAAATAAAATTGAGACTTGAGGTAGCATAATCAAGAGAGTTTAGTATTTAAAAGCAGTTGCTGTCAAATGGCCCATAAGCGCCCTTCAATTTTGTATTACCTAATGGATTATATTTTGACCAAATTCCAAAGGTTAGACAATTCTAATCTGATTAGTCGACTTCAACTTATTCAACCATTTGGTAATCAATTAATGTTGATTTGCTTAAAACTTGATTCGATAAAGAATATTACCCTTAAGATAGGGTTATCATCAGAAGGATGAACATCATTAGAAAATTAATGAAAATTAATGAAAATAATTAATGAAAATTAATTAAGTAATAGATATGACAAGATAAAGAATTAAATTTAAAGTAATTTACATCTTCATCTTATAGTTATAAATATAATAGGATTTCAAATTTGCATTTTTAAATTGTATAAATCAATTTAAATCATAGCCATGTCTCCATAATTTCTTAAAAGGTAAACAATGACTCAATTTATAAAGGGTTTTAGTTTCAAATAATAATAGATTCTTATTTATTATTTTAGATTAATTCAAAATATAAATTGCAACAACATACTTGTGGAGACTTATTGGTTGTATAGAATGAATAATATGAAGATGGAATTATGATGCTGATGGGTGCATTGACTGCTATATTCGATGTTAAGACCAACTCACATTATGTCAATTGGGTTTTTGTCAAGAATTTAATGTTAAAAGATGGTAACTTATTGATGCAACATGTATATCAATATGTGGAGATAAATTAGTCTTAGGGTTAGAAGAATGTGATGATGGCAATTAGCTTCCATATGATGGTTGGTATGAATGCAAATTTTAATTTTCAGAGAATAATGTACTGAATGTTAGAATGGTGTTTGCAAAGCCTTTATTACTCCAGGGTGAGTTCTTGATCAATAAAACCGTTGCATTACTTTATGTGGATATGGGATCATTGTTGACCCTTTTGAATAGTGTGAAGATGGAAATGATAATCCAAGGAACAGTTGTTATTTGTGCGAATTTCAATGTTTAAAAAAGGTTGAATTGAGTGTATATTTTCACCTATTTATCTGAGACTCCAAATTTATTCATAATTAAATATGTATAGTGATTACAATAAAATATATTGTGATTATGCTAATTGTAGTTTTTGTGTTGAAATTGAGATCAAATTACATTGAGTATGCTTTAAATTTACAAAACTGCTGGCAATTATAATAAAGTACAATCAGAATTAGAAAGTTCAACACACATCAACATATCATTTAATAGAAATTTAACAAAATTATTGATATTAAATAATAATAAACTCAAAATTATTATTGATTGTTAATCTCAATAAAAGATGTCTTGCTATATGTATTTGATTTAAGAATAGGTCTTTTGGTAAAAGATCTTATAATAAATAAGAATATTACATTTCTTTTCCATTTCCATACTTACTTTATAAAATCAATTTCATTTTTTGAATATTCATTTATAATTTTTTTCTTTTTTCAAATTCTTAATCCACATAAATTCCAATGTTTTTAAACAAATTTATATTTGATTATTTCAGCACTGAATGGAGTTTCGTCAAAACTGGTAATTAATATTTTTTTGAATAAAGAATTAAAATGTCTTTAATAAAAGGAAAACTTAGTCGAATTAATAATAAAATCAAAATGATTTAAAGGAACATTGAAAAAAAATCATTTTGCAAAACCTAACTTTCATATTTGGTTGCTGCAAGAAAAATGGCTATTAAACAAATTTACCCTGATTATAAATCTAAGTTATTAAATTTCGAAATAATATAAGGTTTATTATTGATAGCTAAGACTTAGTATGCTTCTACACAAATGCCTAATAAAGTTGTCTTTAATAACACATTATTTTCAAAATTAGTTATTACTAGTATAATACAAGTCTTCTATATCAACTTAATCTATTCCCAAAAATATGTCTTTTCACTGTATTCATTAAATAAATAGCAGATATGTTTTCTAAATTTTATCTTATCTAGGTTAGATCTATTTCGAAACATCAATAAAAATAATGAAAATGGAATAATGCAGCCAAAAATTAGTAATAGTGGTATGATAAGAAATTAAACCCACAAGTAGTGTTCCTAGCTATCAAATAATAATGAAACATCCCCTTAAATGTAATCAATATTTGATATTTATCTAACAGACAATTTAGAACATAACCTAATTTATTAAATCTTTCTTACAATTTGATTAATCCCCCATAATTAAAAACATATAAGCAAAGTAGGGTATTCGAAATGATACTCCTATCCATTTATTTTGATGATAATTGAAAATAAATAAACGAAATGATAAGTATAAAATAGAATTGTAGCAGCATTAATAATAGTATAAAAATAATTTAAGCATAAATTAAATGTATTTATAAATTTGATAAATAACAATCTAAATTATTTACCATAAAATAAAAGCTATTACTTGATTATTCAATAAAGAAGATAGAAAATGAAAACTTTATGCTAAAAGTAAATATAGAAGAAAATATCCATAAGTAATTTAATAAAATCTTAATTAAAATACCTTCGTGATCTAATTATAAATTTAAATTACCTTAAATTAATTTAAATAGTATTTTGCTGAACCTTTTTTAAAAAACTGTAATTTAGTTGAATAAAGCATTTGATTTGTTGATACTTTTCAGTGATAAGGAAATTGATAATAAAGCTCTAAAGATAATAAAATTTTCTACTAAAATAAAGCAAATAAAAAAGGAAGGATGCTGCTCTCCTCATTTAAGCATGAAACACAATTTTAATTTTATTAATTTCTAAAAAACTACCCTTCTCCTTTTATATTATATAAATCACACATTTCGCATAGTGCACCAATGTGTCCTTAACTACAAGTGCTATCTCCAACTTACCATCCTCCTAAACAAAATTCTGTATTTTTGTAGCATTCCTCTGTGGCATCGGATAGGTAATTAGGTCTCCAATACCCCTTTTGCAAATTTATCATATTGGAAGTTACGTTTTAAAATTTAGTTTTATCAAAAATTGAACATTTAATTGCATCATAAGTTACGCTATAAAATCCTTGGTTAGATTTGCATGTCTAACAACCTTCTTCGATATAAAATTCTCCTAACTAACATTTAAAACTTGTTGCCTTAATGATATAATTAAGACCATTCTGTGATTATTGAGCCTTGCAAAAAATTTAAATTTCTAAGGAACGAGTCTCTTTTTAATATGGATCAAGTCGAAAAGATAAAGTATTTAGTTCAAAGTTATTATTCTCTATATTATACTGCAAGTGCTGAATTGAAGTAGATTACTATTTTTCTTCCTTCCCCTTTGTTACAATAAAATCTGCAACTTCACAGGTTGAATTGTACATGTTTTGGAGTATTTCTCCCTTGCTATTTTTGAAATAAATATTCAAACTTTTTATGTATGTTAAGTATATAGCCTTATTGACAAAAAATATTTAATACGTGTCGATTACTTAAGTACTGGGTATCATTAGTATTTCAGTTTACTTTTTAATCCCTTGTTCCATTACCAAGTATGGGCTAATTTTAAGAATGCTAGTTGATATATTATTCATCGTTGATTCTACTGCAGACATTGCTTTTTAATTAATGTATAATGACAAATAACTCGGGTTTTCAACTAGATTATTTCCATATACTTCAGCCTGATTGAAAAATATGAAAGTCTAAACTGAGGTTTTGGTTGAGAGATTATTATCCTAATCATAATAAATTCCTCCTCCTCCTTCTTGAGCTTTATTATAAATTATAACAGTTTTGGAGATTATAATTTTTTTAGATTTGAGTTGGATGTATAAACCTCCACCTTAAGTAAGGGCAATGTTAGAAATAATATTACAATGGATTAACTTTAATAGAATATTACTACTTTTTATTGCAACTCCTTAAGTTCCAAGATTTTAAATAAAATTTGAATGTTTGATTTCAACTAAATTTGAAGCATTTTAATTTCCTATCATATTCAAACATCCATATTTTTTGATAAGATTATATTGACAATCAAATCTAAAAATAAGAAATTTCTTAAAATTAATATCATCAAAATAGACAATTCCCTACTGAATAGAAGAATAATTATTATTTATAAATTTGATCCTATCGAAAAAAAAAACATCAAAGTTTGACGAGCTCCTAACATATAATATCGAGATTTGTTGTTGGTTTAATTATAAGAGCTATATTATATTACTGTAAAAGTAATTTCTCTATAAATGCGGAACTGAAAAATTCGATATAGAACAACCAGACATGAAGTAATTGGTTGATATATATACGTATTCTTAATTTGAGAAATTATTAGCAATATACATGGATCCTCTTTGAAAAGTTAAGGATCTTAAAGAAATTTAGTGCTTTTCTTATGCTGTCTAATTAATTACTATGAGATTTTATGAGTAAATATTCTAAATATTATTAAATGAACCATTGAAAAAGTTCAAAGTATTTATTAATAAATTTAAATTAAATTTGTTAATTTTAAATTTTAAAATAACAAAAAATAATTCCGATTTTCTTAGATAATATGTTATTTAAATTTATAACACTAGAAAAAAGCATCCCTTCAACAAAAAGATTTTCTATAGTAACATCGCAATTCTCCAAATATATCATTGCGTTATTGTTTTGAGTTATTTCTTGAATTTCAGATTCAGACAAAGCTCCAATATTCTAAAATAAATTTACCCAAGATTCTAAATTTTGATAAATCATTAAATCCATAAAAGATATTGAATTTTATTTATTGGCTTAGGTTATAAATTAAACTTTAACAATCTAATTTATTAAAGAAACACAATTAATTATTGACATATTTTAGAATAGCAATTTATTTTAAAGTAATGAAGGATTTATAGTTATTATGGAAGACGACATCCTATTAGGAATATTCTAAAATTTAGCATTCTGAATTTGAAGATTTAATAAACTATTTATCGCATTAACACTTAAGCATCCTGCACTTTCAATTTTTTCCTAAAGTGTATTTCTTATTTAGAAAACAGATAGATTTTACATCTTTATTATTCCATCGCTTGAAGAGACAATATCAAATACTGATATTTTTGCAGTCAGTATTTCCTCAAAAGATGAGTTGATACATATAAAATTAGAGGTTTAAATATATGCTGCACCTCCAATAGTTTTAATTTAAAATATTTACATAATTAGAGACTAAATCTAATCTTAACTCACTTAGATTAAATTATAATAATTATTCCAAATATTAAAAGGCAGAATATTATGATATTTTACCTAAATATTGATCATTTTCAAAGATTTTGACTCAACGTGAATAAATGAATTGGAGGAGTTTGTAATTGCATTATGTTTGCATTCTAAATTTTCTATATGAATTGTACTTGCTAAAGTGGAGAAGTATAATAATGCTGCTGAATCCTTTAAAGAATTTTCATTATAGACATGCATAATATTATTTTAAAATTTTGCATTTTTAATTAGAATATCGAGGTTTCTATCAGAAATTATTGTAAGAAGTGAAAAATATATTATTGAATTCAGCGATTGTAGGAGATTTCCATAAAACTCAATATTTATTATTGTTATTTAACCTTGTTATTCTTAGAAATATTAGCTACTAGACATAATTTTAATTAATGATTCATCTATACTTTATATATGCTTTATTTTAAAATCAGATATAGAAACTTTATTAAACCCATTTATTGATATTATTTGATTTTTAAAATTTGAATTTTAAAAGCAGTTTGTTGAGACTGATATTTTTTCTTCAATTTCAGAATTCTCAAAAATAAAGTTTTCTAGTTCTATATCCTGGCTTTCAAAGAAATAGAGAATGTAAACCTTTTTAGTTTAATATATAGAAAAGTTTTTCAAAATAATAGTTTTGCCATTGATTTTGAACAAATAGCTGACCTGATTTAGAGTAATTAATCCTTCATTAGATTCAATATGTATATTGTCTAGCCTTATGAAAAGATCACTTGATTAAAATTCAGAAAAAAATCGAAACAAATCTGAATTTTGGAATTTGTTATTCCTTATTATTAAGTTCATTAAATTACAAGAGGCTGTAAGAAAATTCAAACAATACTGAGTTAGTAAAATTACAATTAAATAAATGTAATTAATCGATTCTAATATTCCCAATTAAGTTAAATGCGTTAAAATTGAAGAGCGAAGAATTAATAAAGTTAGTATTGATTATAGTTATATTTTATAACTCTACGTAACCAAAGTTCTTTGTTTTAAATAAGGATTGAAAATTTTCAATTATACTATCCTTTATAGTAATGTTTATCAATGTGAAATTTACTTAATTATAACTATTACTGATATTAAGATCCTACATATTGAAGTGAGTGAAAACAATTCCATAGTCAATCATTGTAAAGGAATCGAAATCTTCGATGTAAAACGAATTCTAAAGTTGTAAGTAAAAGGGATAAGTTGCTAGAAGTTTAAAATGTATAATTTATAAAGTAAACACATCAAATTTCAAGGAAGCGCTTATTCTTATTGAAGGCATGAGATTACAATATTCATCTTCTATTTTTATCCTAATAATGATGGTCATAGAAACAACTCCAATACTATTCAAATATTCTGCTTGAAATATGAGGTTATCTAGGTTTTGTGGAAATCTATTAAAAAAACAATTGTCTTCAATAAATTCATAAGTTAGTTCATTATTGCAATCACCTTCGAAACAATATTAGGTGGTTTTTAAATAGGGGTTGTAATTAATAAAAGGATCTTAAAAAGGGAACAAACAACTCTTTGTATATTTGGATAAATAATATATGGGTAAAAGAAATGGTGCCATTTTCTAATTATCATCAATACATATTTACTTTTAATTCTAAAGTATCTCGTCGTATGCAATATTAACAAAGTGGAGAACAATATTAACACATGTAATTTATGTCATTTACCTATAACTCTCCTTCTGATAAATAGCATTCTTCACAATAATACTCTCCCAATGAGAGCTTGCAAGTTTTACAAAAACTTCCGCATGGATATAATTTATGGGGTTCTTAATAATTATAATTATAATAAATGTTCACTAAAAAACTTGTTACTTTCAAACTCCAGAATTCAATTTAATAGGAGGCACTTTATTCTTAACCTTCATAGCAGACTCCACCAAATAATATATAACCAGATTTACATGTTATGCAGGTTAACTTCTTATAGTAATCAAGAAAACAGATTTAACAATTGGTTATTAACAAATTGCAACTATTAATCTCTCTTGACACCTGGAAATTATCTAAGGAAGATGTTAAACATATTTCCTCATTTGTTAATTTAGTAACAGATATTACACAATTCTCGATTGATGAAGCATTTTTTAAACATATTCCAAGTTTGAAATTAAAGTTATAGTCTGTTTCACACAACATACAACCAATCTGTGTCTCAGTGTAATTTTCAGTTAAATCTTCAAGTTCAATACTAATGTCAAAATAAGAATAATAGCGTTTGAATTCAAAACAATATAGGCAATTTTCCAATGTGCATAACTTACACTCTCTAGAATATGATGCATAATATGGTGGTAAACATGATGCATAAGTAAAAGTTTCCCTACGTTTACATTTACCATTAACAAGTTCACTTTAATCATCACATATTAAACAAAGCAAATCATCATTTATTGTTAAACCACAACTTAAACAATACTAGATTTAGCAATCATAACATAAATGTTAATCATACATACTGGATTCTCTTTGATTACAAAAAGAAAGGAAAATTTAAGAGCTGTATCTAAAATGTTAATACAAATGAAACTCATCTTGAATACTAATGCCAATACTGTCAGAAAAAGGAATATAAGTAGAGATTAGATCAGAAGAATCATAAAAATAAAAATTATTGATCTCAGGTACATGATATTAACCATATATTTAAGTTAATTCTAAAATATCTCTGCAATTTGGAGCTTGGCTCCACTTACCTACATTTTAAAAACATTCAACGCATATTAACAAATCTTTGTAGACTCCTTAAGGGCTAAACAATAATACAGAATATATTTACCATTTCATACAATCTCCGTTAAATTCAAATTAACCTACTTTACAATGTAAATTTTTTGTTTATTTGACATTAAACTAAAGATTTAACTATAGTTTTTAATCCATATAATCTATGCATTCATTATTATAATCAATTGTGCCGTATGTACAAGCACATTATTTAAATTCTGGAATATATATTCTTTTTTATTCTTCAGAACAAGTTAAGCAATGATACTTAGTGGGGCCATCACATTCTTAACAGCTTTAATGGCATTTGTCTTATTTTAAATCTTAAATACAATTGATAAATAGTAAATTAATAATATTAATTTCAAATATTAAATTTGTAATGTAAAATAATTAAAAAATTGTTAGTAAATTCAAAAGCATCGATTTAGTTCGAAAGTCTGCTATGAGAGAGATTTCATAAATATCATAATGAAAAGGTAAAATAAACTAAAAATCCATTAAATCACAATAATTTGAAATTGATTATCGTAATATAATGTAGATTGTAATCTCTTGAGGATCTTACTCTTAAGTAAGTTAAAATTTTGAATTCATGATTATCAGCAAATCCAAACTATTAATTACGTCTAAGTAATAATTATATTTAGATATTTATTGTCGTTTATTTGAACATCTTTTATGGATATTTATCTAATCTAATTACATGTCTTATTTAAGATTCATAGATAATAATAGGTTTACTTCATCTGCACTTTTTAATTTACTTATGCTACGATTATACATAAATTATTTGGGCATTTATAGTTTATACCAAAAATAAATTTTTTAATTCATAATGATTTGTTCTTTATCTGATATTCCAGCAAAATTGAACTCAACTGGTTGCATATTATTTGAAGTTTGAGGGAAAGAAGATTTTCTAACAATTTAATCCATTAAATCTTTTTGTTGAATTAAAGCAGGGAGAAGGTATTGAAATACGAACAATGATATTTAATCCATTCTTACGGAATCATTGAAAAGAAAGAATTTTTAGATTCTTCACAAAGAAATGCCAATTATAGTTAGAATTTATTCAGGATAAGTTAAAAATTATTATTATGAATAAGTATCATTATTCTTCTAAAAAAACAATTTTGATGTTGATATTTCTCATATGACTAATAATGATCAATTTACTCACAATTCTCTTAAATATCCTAGCTTAATTGAAAATATGAATTTGGTTTTTAAATACCATTAGGTTTTTCCCATTTTGAAAATTCATAAGTCTAAATTCAAAATATTATTTCAGGTCATACCTGCAAAGGTGGGATATAATGGATAAGAGAAGAGCCAAAAATTAGATGCGAAAGTCTTAAAAAAAATAGATGAAATTCTTTACTTAGATATTATTAGTTGTGAAAAATTATTACAGATAGCGTAATTAAAATTCCATCACCATATTCATATTTTCCTTTATCATAAGAACTATTTCAAAGCAATTTGTGCTCGACCATTATAAAGTTAGATATATGAAGCTTCTATCAGCAGTTCTAAATTAAAAGTGATGAGAATAAACATCTAATTCTAGCCAGCTAACTAACCTTCAATATCTCATATATTGAATTTTTTTCTTTAATGCAAAGATCTTCAATAAGACAAACATGAATTGTGACTATATAGCTGAATTGTTAATTATTTTATTAAGACTTTAGCGAAAGTTTTAGCTTAAAAATTTTGAGAATAAACTAGGCACTCATTAATTTAATTCAACATCATTTCAGCCAGCTACATAAAGTCAAAATTAATAGCAGAAGACTTAAGAAGGATAATTTGCAATCAATATATTTAATAAATTAATACAGCTCTCTATTATCTTCAGATGGAATAATTGACATTGAAATCTTGTAACTTCAAACAAATTATAAATATACAGGATGATGGTTTGAAGGTAGCCATTTATCACACCTAAGCATAGAATGTATTGATACTTTTGTTATGTTAGAAATCTCATTTGACAGCTTGTAAATAATTTTTTGTAAAAACTCAGGGTAGTTAAAATTTAAGATAGAAATTTGTTATTTTTTGTTTAATTACTCAAACTTCTTTCAATTAAGAACTCATTATTTTGTGTATTGAATTTTTTTTCACACTCAACTATAAATCAGTAAATTTATATACCTTATTTACTTTTAGCTCATACATAATTTGGGTTGATCTCAATGGCTTTAATATATTAATAAATAGCTTCTTTATATTTACATAAGGATTGTAAAATATTAAAAAAAATAAATGGGTTTAAACAAGCTCCGAATTCAATCAAAAACTAATTAACCTTTGCTCGCTAAAGATGAATCATGATATGGAATATAGTTTAATGCTTAGTTCAAAATCTTAATAGTTTCGGCATGTTTATTCAGCATTCTTACAATTTTCTAATACTAAATGCTTCTAATGATTCACTTATATGAAAAATAAATTATTTAACTTTTTAAAATAATGAATTGATATGATTGGAATAACTAGAAAAAGATTGATCAGCCCATTTAATTGAATCATTATAATTACTAAGCATTTTTATTTTAAATTCTAATCGGAATCATAATTAAGCTAGGATATCAATTATATTGTGATTATTATAAATATAAAGAAGCTATTTAATTATTCGACTATGCATTATTAATTAATCCAAGACAATTCAGTTCATTATATGCAAAAGGTATTGACGTCATAAATAAATGTATTAGCTGGCTAATTACAACATAATTACCTTGCATATATTATAATTCGAATTTTTCTTGTTATTATATATTTAATCTTTTAATCCATTATTTGAATAGATTGATCATCTTGTCTAAAATTTTGCTTTGTTTCAAGTGCACAGTTATTTCATTTTGATCATAGTTGATAATCTCATTCAAAGCTATATTCATTTGGTTTGAATACAATGTTTATACTTTTTGAAAGACAATAAATAGATGATTCATTTAATTCTGTAATCCTCAATATTATTTCTTATATAAAATCCTCACTTATTATCTCAATTTAATAGAAAAATTTTAAAGATTTATTTTAATTCTTTTAATCCTTTTTATGAGCCACATGATCTCCATTTCACAGACATTAATGAAAGTAGATTCTATTAACTTTACAAGACTAATTGGTACAAGCTAATTGGAGATCATCATGTCCAGTTTAAAATTTAATCTCAACTTTATTATGTTTATTTCTAATTCTATTAAACTACTTTTAGTATAAATTAAATAAGGAAAAATTAGTTTAAACTGCCACATAGATTAAATATGCTAATATTTTTGAGTTCCTATTTTAGAAGAATGGGAAGGCTCTAATTAAATTATTCCCAATTTAATTAAAACATTCGGATGAAATTCTTTTTATATTTTTTTAGTTATTTTTCAACATTAATTGAAGAATAATGTACTAAAAAATGGTGTGATATGATATACCAATACTGATGAAGATTTAATAATTAAACAAACATTTGAAAAATATACAAAAAATCCTATTTTGAGAAAAACAATGACATTTTTGTTTAATTATTTGAGACATATAAAATGATGGCAAGAAGAAATCTGGATTAAGTTATATTTTGTTTGATCTTATCTTTCAATATAGCTTGAAGAAAAACCCAAAAATAGTTCATTAATAATATTTCTAAGTTTTGTACTAAAATTGTTCACCTTCTCATCCGGGTTGGTCTATTGAAGGACAAAATATGAAGCTTGATAAACTTTAAGTTCATGCAATTTATAGGAATTGTTAAGTTATATCTCATTTAAATTTAATGACAATTTAATTTATATTGCATTTTATAATCCGAATTAGCTAAGTGACATCAGAATTTATAACCAAGAGAAATAAATCGAGATTGAGTTTAGAAAAAAAATTGGATAAACATTAGGTATCTTTTAATTTCATCTTCCATAATTTTAATCATTAATTTTGAATAATAATTATAATTTCCAAAATTTTGTGAAAGCTTCTAAATTTTCAATATTAAAATCTACTTCATATTAAAAAAATTTAATTAAAAATTGATGATGCTATTATTGGTTTCACGAAGGATATGAAACATATAATAAATATTCAATTTTAATTAAGATCGTATTCATTTTCACAACAAATTTGATTTTTAAATGATGTTATCCCTTTGATATGTGGAAATTTTATTTTAAATTATTATTTTTTAATTAGATTTAAATAAGAATTTAAAATGATTTTTAAAATGTTCTATTAGGTTTTGCTACTTCAATAATGTATAATAAGAAGTTCAGAGATTTCTTAAAGATGCGTTTGTGGGCATGTTCAAAGTTAAAAAGAGTGCAAAAGCTCTGGGTTTTGCATCTGGTAGAGTGATTAATGTATTTTAAATCCCGGTCAATAATACAATACAGAGATTAATAATTAGAATCCATGCAAAAGCTATGCTTAGGAAGATTGTCGAGAATAAAGGTAATGTGGTTTTTATTTTGGGGAATGCATAGATTTTGTAGACTGCAGCAATTTCGATAAAGATAATTGCTAAGAATCGTCCTACAAATGTGTGTCTGATGGTTCAATGTGTGTGGAAATGCAAGACTGTAGTGATTATAAAACAGAGATGGCATGTGCCAATAAAAATTAGCACGGTAAGTACTGTGTTTGGATTGGAGGATCAGAGAAAAAATGTAAAAATGTCACAATTTGTGAAGAAATGCCTCTATATTTAATTGATCATTAAGCATGTTAATCAGGTCTTGACGGATGTACAATAAGTGAGAAGGGTTATGGATGTATAGAGTAGATGGAGTCTTGTACATAATATATTAATAACTTTTAATGCTTTGAAATTAAATCAAAAAAATATAATTGTTTTTGGGATTCAAAAAATAATTATTGTGTTGAAAAGACGTGTGAAAATCTACCATTTTCTTAGGATTATGAATGTTAGTTACATTTAAGTGAATGTACAACTAATGGAGTTCATTGTGTAGTAAAGAAATAGTGTAGTGATGCTTAGAATAAATTTGGTTGTGTAACTGATGCATAGGGTAAAAAATGCGAATATCAATAAAATCAATGTAAAATCAAGAGTTGCAGCACTGCTCCATAGTCGCTTACTAATTATCAATAATGTTAAGATTATGACAATCTATTAGATTGTGTTACTTCAGAAAACAAAGGATGTAAAATTAGACCACAGACATGTGATGGTTATTTTTATGAGACAGATTGCAATTCAATTGAATAATAAGATTGTGTGTGGTATAAAGAAAAATGCGAATAAAGATAATGTTATCATGCTCCAGTTCATTATACTCATATGGATTGTAAGCAGTATGGGGATTGTATTGGGAGATTAAATGGAGGGTGTTAGACGACACCTTAATTATGTGAAGAGATATTGCAAGAATAGTTTTGTGAATTAAACTATAATAAAAAAAGATGTATTTGGCTTGGAGGTAATTGCGAATTATTAGAATGTAAGAAATTGAGATTGCCAAACTACAAAAATCATAAAATATGCTCAAAGGCAAGTTAATATTGTACCTTTAATTTAGACTCATTAGGTTGCACAGATTATTTATGTGAAAATGTTTTAGAGATAGAATATTGCACAATTGATTCAACTGGTACAGTCTGCACAATGAATTAAGGTTGCATAGAGAAGAAATGCAAAACTGCTCCTCCATCCTATGATACTAATTCAAAATGTGAAGGATGGATGCCATAATGTACAGTTAATGTGTAAATTTTATCAAATTAAAAAATCTTGATTGGTTGCCTGGATAAAAAGACCACTTGTGCACTTGCTGTGTAAGATCAATGCTACACAACACTCTCAGGATTTTTATGTAAATGGGATGGAAATAGTTAGAAATGTTAAGATTAGCTTTGTACTGATGCAAATCCTGGATTGTACTTAAAAAATGAGGATTGAAATTCATTTAAGGCATTATAGGGGCCTTGCATTATTAGCCCTTCTGGAGTTGGATGTTAATAATGGCCAACTGATTGTGCTGAAATGTTAAGTCAATAACAGTGTTAATTGAATCTATAGGATAAAACTAAGTGTTTTTGGACTGGTTCCTATTGTAAGAAATAACAATGTTCAAATGCTCCTAGATTGAATTACACCAATAATGTTGAGTGTAACAGCTGGTTTAATAATTGCATCTATAATCATATTCTGGGTGGATGCAAAGACCGAATCACTCCGGTTGCTTGTACATCTTCTCCAAATATTAGTATGTATGACAATCATCATGAATGTAATGCATGGAATCCTAAATGTACTGTAGTTTCCACTTTTATTGCTGAAGGATGTGAATTAAAAAAATTAACTTGTGAGGAGTTTATCAGGCAAAGGAATTGTAAGACTACTTTAAATGGTTAATTTTGTTATTGGGATGATAAGGAATAAAAGTGTATGAATGAGGATTAAGATAATGATGGAGTTGCTGATTGTCATAAAAGAATTTATGGAGAAATAACTCACTAGGATTGTGAAGGCTTTTTGTCTAAATGTACAGTAAATGATATTGTTAAAACTTGTTAAAATCTTTCATACTATTGTGATTATCAATATAAGCAATAATGCGAAATCACTAGTTAATACTAACCTTGCAAATGGGATGATTTGAATTAAAAATGTAAGGATAGAGTTTGTGCTGACAATACTGCTGCTTAAACTGAGGCTGAATGTTTAATGTTCAGGAGGTTTAACTAATGTCAATTGAAAATTAAGTCTAATGGAACTTATGGGCCAGGTTGTGAAAATAGACCCTCATAATGTGAGAGTGTTACAGATGCTGTGATATGTAAATTAACTTTAACAACTTAGAATCAAAAATGTTATTTTTATAATTCTAGATGTTAAGTAGTAGGAAATAAACAATGTGAAGTAATTACAGATAGTAAAAGTAATGATCTTTGTTAATTATATAATAACTATTGTGTTCTTCAATAAAGTGGATAAGGATGCTATTCTATTTATTCATGTTATGATTTATCAAATTAGATTTGCAACAACGTCATCTTTCGAGAAAATTATAAATGCAGATTTTCTGACATTTGTCGTTTTGATCATAGCTGTTCATATAAATATCTTTCCTATAGTACATGTGATGGTTAGAAAACATAGTTTGGATAATTATGTTACTATTACTATTCATGTTCTACTTGCACTAAATAATGCTTAGTATAAAAAGAGAAAAAAGATTATATCTTCACTTCTTCAGCGACCCTGACAGATAAAAGGAAATAATGTTAGGATTACTCATCATCTTACATGTATGATACAACATGCAATTGCTGTTTATCTATGACTTCATGCAGCTAGTAGGTAGGTGGATAATCTCTTTGTAATTTATCAATTACTGAGAATGGATCTTTATGTGGATATAATTCATATACTAATAGTTGCGAGGTAAGATAATGCGAGCATCTGACTTCAAATTAATCCATTTCAAAAGAAATTTGCTTTAATTGGAAATATAATTGTTTTTATCATGTTACTGGTTGTAAGACATTCGCAGGAGATTGTACAACTGTTAGTATTATTTAATAATGTAATTCTCTTTCATGCTATTGGTAAGATGGTAAATGCGTAAATTACGTTAATTGTGATCTTAACACAACTGCAGTTACTAATCGAGAATGCTTATTAAATAATAGCACATATTGTAGATTAAATTATACTCTAGGTTAAGGATGTGCTTTTANAATGTTATGCATGGAATCCTAAATGTACTGTAGTTTCCACTTTTATTGCTGAAGGGTGTGAATTAAAAAAAACAACTTGTAATGAGTTTATTAGGCAAAGGAATTGCAAGACCACTTTAAATGGTTAATTTTGTTATTGGGATGATAAGGAATAAAAGTGTATGAATGAGGATTAAGATAATGATGGAGTTGCTGATTGTCATAAAAGAATTTATGGAGAAATAACTCACTAGGATTGTGAAGGCTTTTTGTCTAAATGTACAGTAAATGATATTGTTAAAACTTGTTAAAATCTTTCATACTATTGTGATTATCAATATAAGCAATAATGCGAAATCACTAGTTAATACTAACCTTGCAAATGGGATGATTTGAATTAAAAATGTAAGGATAGAGTTTGTGCTGACAATACTGCTGCTTAAACTGAGGCTGAATGTTTAATGTTCAGGAGGTTTAACTAATGTCAATTGAAAATTAAGTCTAATGGAACTTATGGGCCAGGTTGTGAAAATAGACCCTCATAATGTGAGAGTATTACAGATGCTGTGATATGTAAATTAACTTTAACAACTTAGAATCAAAAATGTTATTTTTATAATTCTAGATGTTAAGTAGTAGGAAGTAAACAATGTGAAGTAATTACAGATAGTAAAAGTAATGATCTTTGTTAATTATATAATAACTATTGTGTTCTTCAATAAAGTGGATAAGGATGCTATTCTATTTATTCATGTTATGATTTATCAAATTAGATTTGCAACAACGTCATCTTTCGAGATAATTATAAATGCAGATTTTCAGACATTTGTCGTTTTGATCATAGCTGTTCATATAAATATCTTTCCTATAGTACATGTGATGGTTAGAAAACATAGTTTGGATAATTATGTTACTATTACTATTCATGTTCTTCTTGCACTAATTAATGCTTAGTATAAAAAGCGTAAAAAAATTATACCTTCACTTCTTCAGCGACCCTCACAGATAAAAGGAAATACTGTCAGGATTACTCATCATCTTATATGTATGATACAACATGTAATTGCTGTTTATCAATGACTTCGTGCAGCTAGTAGGTAGGTGGATAATCTCTTTGTAATCTATCAATTACTGAGAATGGATATTAATGTGGATATAATTCATCTACTAATAGTTGCGAGGTAAGATAATGCGAGCATCTTACTTCAAATTATTCAATTTCAAAAGAAGTTTGCTTTAATTGGAAATATAATTGTTTTTACCATGTTACTGGTTGTAAGACATTCACAGGAGATTGTACAACTATTAGTATTATTTAATAATGTTAATCTCTCTCATGCTATTGGTAAGATGGTAAATGCGTAAAATATGTTAATTGTGATCTTAACACAACTGCAGTTACTAATCGAGAATGCTTGTTAAATAATAGCGCATATTGTAGATTAAATTATACTCTAGGTTAAGGATGTGCTTTTACTGCTTGCGGTTACATTCAAGATTCTACTATATGTAATTCAGCAAAAATTGCAAATGGCGAAAAATGTAAATGGATTTTAGATGTACTTGGTTACTACAACTGCACAAACAAAGTATGTTCAAACTTTACAAATTAATTTGATTGTGAAAATAGTTATGGTTATTTTTCGTCAGTTGCCACAAAGTGTTATTGGTGTTCACTTTACATTACTAAATGTTCTAATTCTAAATATTGTAGTTCAAGTAGCATGACTTCACCTAAATCACATTAGGATTGCAACGATTATTCTGTCCAATAGACAATCAATTTAACTTTTAGCTAAAAATGCATAATAAAATAATTACAATGTTCAGATTATATGTACTAAGAGGCTTGTGTAAATACAATAGGTGGCATCGATTGTATTTGGTATTCTAGTGCTTGTATAAATTATTGTTAGGCATCAGTTCATTATCTATCGGACTGGACACATTCGTCATGCCATGGTTGGAAGTATTCTTGTATGTCACTAAATAACCTAGAATGTTAAAGTCTAGATTGTTCATAGTTAACAATAATTGGAGACTGTACTATTTTTACGACATAATGTTTTTGGGATGGTTTTGCCTGTTAAGGAATTGGTGATTGTAGCAAGTACACTAATGACCCCTTGTGCTCAAGTACAAGTAATTCATAAGGCATCCCTTGCTTTTGGGATGGTACAACATGCTTGGAAAAAACATGCTCAAATAAACCAACACCTTCAATTAATCAAACAGAATGTAATAGTTGGCTAATTAACTGTTAATGGAATAGCAATAATAATCAATGTGTAGAAGATTGCACTTAAGCAGATATTTCGAATAACACTCATCAGCTATGTGAATCCTATTTATTAAATAAAAATTGCACTGTCAAACTAGACCTATTTCAATGTGTAGACCTTCCATTTTCTTGCTCTTTAGCAAAGAAAAATTAATGTTATAAAGACTAATTTGGAAACGAATGCTTCTTTTAAGTTTCATCAAATTAGTGTTTAAATTTAACATGTTTAAACTTGTCAGCAACATATACAACACATGATAAATGTAACTCAAGATTAAAATTCTGTACAGTTAATTCAACTCTGAACGGATGCCAATAATTAAATGTTTGCAGTGGTTATTCAATCAAAGAATAATGCTAAATCGATTCAAATAAGGTAGAATGTTAATGGATGATTAGTTAAAATAGATGTACAATAAAGAACTGTTAAACTGCACAATTACCCTTATATTCAGCATATAGCTGTCATTAGAGTTTTGGGAATTCGTGTACTGTAAATGAAAACTTAGATGGATGTGAGATTGGTCAACCTTTGTGCATGAAATACCCATATAATCAATGCAAAAGTGAAGACCAAATGAATTTGAGTGGAGTAAACTGTTTCTGGAATGAAGAAAAGAGTGTTTGTTAAGAGAAGATTTGCGAGAATGGCCCTCCACTTGCCCAATCTCATTCAGAGTGTATAGGATTTCTCTCTTCTTGTTAAAAAGGTGGTTGTCGTATAAAAGAGTGTTATGATTATAATTATGCTATAGACTCAGCTTGTGCTTCAATATTCGAAAGTAAGAGATGTGTGACCAATGGATATCAATGCGTTTTACGAAAAGCTTGCGAAGATGTCAATGTCATGGATGGTTGTACTTTTGATATCAATCTCAAACTTTGCGTTTGGATTAATGACAAATGTTTTACAAAAACATGTGGAACTGCTTCTACTTCTCTTACAACACATCAGATGTGCAATGCATATTTTCCAATTTGCACAGCTAAAGAGGGAGGAGGTTGTGCTAAGATACAAAGTTGTCAGAATTACCAAATAAAAGAAGCTTGTTATACTGATAGTGAAAATATAGAATGCATTTGGGATGATACTCTAAATTAATGTTTTTCCAATCAATGCATAGATTTCTGTGGGGATGGTATTGTATCTAGTAAAGAAGAAGAATGCGACGATGGCAATTATTTACCCTACGATGGTTGTTATAAATGCCAAGTGTAATGTCCATAAGGATGTAATGTTTGTAATGGTTCTACGTGCTAAAATTGTCATATGAACGGGTGGGTATTGAATAATGGTATTTGTAAATCAATATGTGGGGATGGTTATGTAGTAGGAAACGAATTTTGCGATGATGGAAATTAGATTTAATATGATGGATGTTATTAATGCTCCTATTCTTGTCACTAACGATGCCTTAATTGTTTCTAAGGATTATGTTTACTTTGTGAGAAAGGATATATAGAAGATTAATCATAATGTCATAATGTTTGCGGGGATGGTTTTCTTGTCCAACAAATAGAATAATGTGATGATGGAAATAATTAGAATAATGATGGATGTAGTGACGTTTGTAAAGTTGAGAGCGATTGGAAATGCTAATAGGAAAATAATATCAGTGTATGTAACTATAGTATTAGACCTAAAATTATACTTACTAGGCTCACAAAAACAAACTAAGATATTCAAGAATTTGAATTATCATTTAGTGAGCAAGTTCGTTTGAACATTTATAACATTAGCGATGAACAATTTCTTTAGATGATTGTTATTGTAATCGAAAATGCTAAAGATAATGAATATGATATTGAAATCAAACCCAAGATATCAATTACCTCTATA
>CAJJDP010000186.1:59631-82929 GCA_905182995.1 Paramecium octaurelia | reverse complement strand
ATATAAAAACATCTTACATGTGATAGTCATTTTTTAAGTTTTGAAAAATAGATATATAAAATTACAATGATTAGAAACAGAAAATTCAATTTTGAACCTTTATTAAGTGTTAAATGCTTCCTTATTTAATACTCGCAGTAGTAATGCATGCAAATTTTAATAATTGATTTATTGCATTATTTGTACTACAGCTACTATTGAAAGGAAAGCGTTGCTAGATCTTGTATGGCTAATTACAAACTTGTACATCTTTCTATTTCATGCAATTAATTATAGTGTTGAAGAAAATACTACTCTCAGTTTCAATTTGTCAGTACTCTGTATGTTCAGAAAGAGAATTTAAAAAGCTTATTTGGAAAGACCTGAAAGTTAATTAATAAGTCAAACCTAAATCAAGGCAATTATATTTAGCAAACTAGCGTATAATATTTTAAAAACCATTCAATTTTTAATCGATTGGATTCCTGTTTTAAGTGCACAAATTGTATTGTATTATTTCACAATAATATTATGATCAAGCACCTAGGTTTATGATATATAGCAAATTCAAAATATTACATGTTGACGGAATAGTCAAAGTGGCTAAACAGCCTAAACATATTAATTGACACATCCTTGTGTTATTTGTCTAAAAAACATGATAATTTTTCAGACTAATATTAATGCACTTATTGTGTTGATGGATTTATGTAACATGACATTCAACTACAGCTTTGAATTCTATGTCTTGTGTTATTAGAAACTACTGTTAGAATTTAATGTGTGCTAGAAATCAAAGCCAATGTACAAATAGCATATTAATCAACGTCACATTTCTCGCATTAAACTAGAAATAAATTAGTTGGGTAATATCCAACTTAGCATTCATAACAATCCACTTAGGAGTCACAGAAATAACAATTGGCCTCACACCTTACATACTAGTCGAATGATAAAATCTAACCTGTTTAGGATTATTAACAATTATTTTCATATGCACAAAGAAAGAATCCTTTTTAACAGAATTTGCATTCGTTACCTTCCAAATAATGTCTGTAAACACACAATTAACAATTTGTTTTGTATATTGTACATTTTATGCATGGATATAGATGGGACGATTTATTTAATCATTTGCACATAATCGACACTCATATTATGAATCTAGAAGCTTACCATAAAGCAGGATATACATACAACTAAATTGTTGTATTTTTTTACAATCTAAACAAGGATAACGTTAATCAGTTTTTTTCCACAATAAAAACCAACCTCACATGTTTTGAGTTTGTTATTCACAAATTTAGATCATTTAATGTATAACCATCATTGTAAAGAATGCATTCAATTGCACTCACACACACTTTACATTGTTTAAGGATACATTAAGAACAAACATTATCAGATAGATAATAATACCCTATTATACAATCAAGGCAATGAGTTGCTGATGCTTAACAATTTAAACAAGGTTCCTAACATTTTCGCAAGTATTTGAATTCTTGAATTAAATCAAGGAGCAAGCGTTGCAAACACTTGACTCTGATTGAAATGTACGATCATATGAACATTGAATTCGACAACGTAAAAGTTATCAACATTTAGTTAGTACCTACCATCTGCTCATCGCATTTTAGAATTGGAGAAATACAAGGAGGCTATATACCATCAGGGCAAGTTATGCAAAACTATTTACACAAGCTATACTAACTAAGCTATTGCAAGGTTCATTGCGTTTTGATTCATCTGATGTCTTGTATTAGCACAAACAGTTCCCATTTTAATTTTCTCTATTTAATTAACAGCTTCTGCATTAACTATAATCACAATATTTCTGGCATCCATTTATTAAATTCATTAAGCCATCTATTAATATTTCACATTCTGTATCTCTTAAAAGTAGATTTTGTATACCCATTTAAAGAAATACATCACCTAATATATTGAGTGATTTTCAGCTAGAAATCTACTTCTTGTAACTGTTACTTCTTGCTAAGTTAATATCACTTAAATATAAACTGCTTAATCCTTTTAATATTGAAACATTCCTGCATTCCATTACCATTCCAAAACTCGATTAGTTTAGATGTATCAGTCTTGAATTTAAATGTCAGCAATCTCTTATCCCAAGTATCAACTTCGCATACATATTAATATGTAACTGCATAATAACCGGATTTCAAACACAATCCCCATTACTAATCACCGAAATGTGATGTTTTCATCATACAGCTTAAACTATAATCCTTTTTGAAAAATCACATGTAATACAATTCTCTGAACATTCTAATAATCCAATTCATATTCTATGCATAAACATTCAGTCAAATTTACGGATGTTACTTCAAATAAATCCATCCTTGCAATTACATTTTTCTTTTAATAATTATCTTATGGTTGAATCACAAGTAATATATATATAGCTCCATCATTTAAATCACAAGTTAAACTGGTCTAATCACCTTAATTATAATGAACTATAGTATTACTTAGGTTAATATTTATTCAATTTAACTAAATATTCAAATTGTTACACCCATTTAATTTATATACGGAAACAATTCTTATGTGCTGCTAGATATACAATATTAAAATAATTTTCTTTTTATTCACTCTTACTAAAAAATTAACACAATATTTAATATGTTTGAAATTGAATATTTTTAAATATTATTTTAATTTACTTTAGAAATACTATTTATTGCAAACCTATCTTTTAAAAGCACAATATTAGTAATAATATCATATTTTTCCAATTGATAATCATTATATAAAATAGTATATAATTGATTTTATAACGATATAAAGAAATTTATTCTATCTGCCTATTTGTATCGAATAATATATTGAATATCATTAATGTTTTTTCCAATCAATTAAGATAAATTTAATAATTAATTAACTTATCAAAGTTATACTGATAAATACATTTAATTTTGAACAAGCTACTTTTTAAGTTTACTTTCTTTACTCAAATATTCATAATTTTCACCCAATTATACAAATATTAATTTATTAATTGAAATGCTTATAGATATTAAATTAAAATATTAAGCATATTTATAAAATCATCAATATGTTAATGTTCAAAAGGAAATCATTTATAATCTTGGCAAATCATTTAATGATTCCAATGATATATATCATATTTTTAATGGATTTTTATTTACAGCTATATAAACTAATACTTTCTGTAATGCTAAGAGATTTAAACTTCAATTGAATATGTTTAATACTACAATAGTATTTGGGCAAAATTTTCAAGAAAAATATTATAGACTCCAAAGATGGATCAGATTATGATAAAACTCTCTGATTTTGTTTGCAATAAATTTAAAATTATTGGATAACCACATTTTACTATAATTATACTGTAAAATATATGCCTCTTCAATTTCATCAAAAGATGCAATTTTCATTGCAGGAGTTGCAAATCCTGATGGATCATATATATCCTAATAGGTACAATTCTATACAGCTAGATCAGTGATTATAAGCCTTGCAATTCTATTGTATCATTATCAACCAAATATGTACTTATTCAGCCTCTTCTAAATGCTGAGGTTACTGGATGATTTATTTGCACAGCTATAATTCTGAGTGATTAAAGGAATATGCTCAAATTACTCATCTCCTTAAATGGGCTCCTATTGACATTAATAAAAAGTCAAAATTGGATTATAAAATTCAAAATTTATAAAAAATACTATTCTGTTCTAATAATATTGCTTAAAAAAAAAAAATTTAGAAAATTCTAAATAGATATGATTCTTCATTTAAATATAAAATAATTCTCCTAATTGTATTTTATTTGGAACTATCCTCTGCTAACCAATTCAATAAAAAGCATTAAAGAAAAATTTCTTGAAATGAACATTATGTTTTAAAGAGTTATTCTATATTAATTGATAACTGAATCAAATTAAATAGGAAGTAGAAAATATAAAATAAAATAATAGACAATTAAATTTTTAAATCAATATTAATTAATAAATTGTTCCAATAGAACTCCTTTAAAAAATTAGATGGAATAGATGTATTATTCTTTTACCTATTTTAGATCTCAATTTACAATTATAAGATTCGTGATATGATTCAGATTCCTAATATAAAATTGTTTTCGATGCATATTTGATTTAATATATTAAATTATAAGTTAAATCCTTTCTTTAAGAGCTTACATTTTATGAATAATTATGAAAATACATTCTATATATATTTTTAGTATAGATGCAATTTTTTTGAAATATTCCTTTTTTGTTATTATTTTCTAATTAAACCCCATTTAAAAGCGTTTTAAATTATATTTATTATTTCCCATTTCATTTTATTTGAGTTTATGTATTCTCTAAGTAATTAAGCATAAAACTGCTATATTTTTACTGTTTCTAATTTCAAAATAGAGTTTGGAATTCAATTGAAGTATTTAGTTATGGAAATTATTGATTTTGCGCATATCTATGGTAGCAATTCCTTTTCAAATCAATAGCTTTATGAATTTTATTGGTTTAAATTTTTCGATCCCAATTAATTATATTATCTGATTTGTATTGTGGAATTATAGCAGGATTAGAAACTTGTATCAAATTAAATTACTACAAGAGATCCGTATTAGTTGCTTATTATATTTAGGAATGGAAGTTCCTCTTTAGTAATTTAATGAGGCTCAAATTTATAAAAATCATTTAGATACACAATATCATATAAAAAGATTTGAATATTTGTATTAAAATTTTCCATTGAAAGTTAAATAAATATAACATTTTAAAAAATAATCACTATTCATAAAAACATATTTGCAGACGGTTAGAATTGTATATTTATAGGGATATATTTATATTTGGATTTACATTCAACAATCTAATCGCAATAATTTATAGCAACCATAATATATTCTAATAAAAAATATTTAGAGTTGAATTTATCAAAATCTAAATCTAGAGTTGAAAAGAATAATTAAGGCCCTCATAAATTTTTAAGATGAATTAAAGAAATATGATTGAGATTCCAATTCTAAAAACTAATATTTCAGGACAAAACAATTGGATTTAATCACAATTGCAAAAATAAAATGTCTATTGGAATCATGGAATAAATTTTTAGATTAAATGAATAAATTCCATCATGTATTACATCTTGATAAACCAAATTATCATCTAATTATCATAGTTATCAGAATTCCTATAAATTAAAATGTCGATCAAGATTTTTATTCTAATCTAAACCTGCAAACAACACAAAGTAATTTTTGTTTATTATTTTAATACTTAATACTAATGAAAAAGTAAATCAATCTGTCAATGAGAAACTAAAATGAATGATTTTACAATTTTTACTTCCAAAAAGATAGTTGAATAAAATAAAAAAAATGTGTTTGTTTTCTGTAAAGGCTATAATTAAGTTTGATCAGAAATATTAACAATTTAAAAATAGTTTAGATTATAAGAATCGCCTTTTTTGCTTTCTCTTATATTTCCATTTTTTTCAAATTCTTGATTAATTAAAAATTAATATATAACAGAATTTTAATTACTTATTAAAAAGTATTTAATAAATAATGAAGATATTTTGGATTTTGAATTTATTGTCCTTTTTTAATATGTCCTATGAACAAGGACTTTTAACTATGAATCAGCAATATTAGTTAAATGAGACCATAGTAGATATGTATGATACATTAATAAACAATTATTTATTATTTATTGGAATATGGTCTAAATATAATCCCTAAGGGATAACATAGTAAGTTGGGCTTGTCGGGCTAATGGATTCAAATTGCTTTCATTATCAGAGTTTGATTGGAAAATCATCAAAATATTTGTAATTAATATATTATGATTGTCTTGATCCCGAAAGTAAAACTATATTAAAGGTTTTAACTTTTTCAACGCTAGATGGCCAATAACACATATATCAGATAGATATTGACCCATTGGAATATGAAAATGTATGGCATTTATTTGAATTACTTTATTATCCTTCAAATAATATTATAGAATTTATAATGGTAAACCAAAATGATATTTTGCTTTGGAAAAAATTGGATAGTCGTCTTAATGTAGAAAATTATGTAAAAAACACTATTGGAGGGGGCCTCATTGTACAAAATTCAAATTTGAATTCAATTTAAGCAGGAACTTTATTTTCATACTTTCCAGGTTAGATGTATTTGATATCTATACCAACTCATTATATTTCTGAGATATATTTAAGTTTTGGGATAATTATCTATGTGAATGATTTTGGTATTGAATCTAATACTGAATGCAAGAATAACTCAATTAATTCATAAATTTTGGACTAAGATTTGATTTGGCTGGATTAAAAGTCATATATCTCTGAAGAAATCAACATTGATTCCTTTATATTTGCTGGTTGGTTTAGAATTACGCATATAAATCAAGTTGATGATGATTTTACCTTTCAATTTATAAAAATAAGTAAAAATACTTAATCTTAGTAATTCTCTAATCCTAACCTAGCACCATTTCAATTGTTCTATAAAATATCTCCAAATAACAATAAAATAATAATTACTACTTATAGCTATAATTTTCCATCAGTAAGTTTAGATTTTACTAATAGTGACAACAATTTTATAATAACAGAAGAGTTTGAAATTAATCATAGCATTTCTCTTTGGCATAGTTTATTTGTAAATCTAGAGTAGGATCAAATTTTTATTTAGATTAAATTTTTCGGTTCAGTTGGAATATATGAATATTCAAAGTCACTCAATGTCAAATAATTTAATAATGTATTATATTTGATAAGATATGGAAATTTAATGAAATCAGTAGAGAATTATTTAAATATTTAAACTAGAAATGTTAAATTTTATAATTGCTAATAATAATTAGAAGAATAAAATTGCCATTTTTCATGTTAGAATTGCATTGGTCCAACAAATTTAGATTGTTTATCTTGTTCTGAAGCTTCATAAAGAATATATATACCAGAAAGGAAAGCCTGTATTTGCCCATATTAATATTTCGATGATTAATTTAATTAGAATTGTTTGTCACATTTTGATTTGTTATTTGAAATTAAGGATTTACAAAAAAGTAATGATTGCAAATTTGGTTATTTTGAGTTCGATGATTCATGTTATGCATGGTAAATTATATTATAATTTATAAAGTCCTTCAATTTTTTCTGAAAAACAGACAACATGTTTAGAGTGTATATAAAATGCAAAAGGATGGTCAGAGAATTCCTATTGTTTTACGACTGTTTATATAGATCCTAATGGGAATACAGTAAGAAAAGAAGAATCAATAGAAACAGATTAAAACTTTATTTTCGATGGTTTAGAACCATATTTGTGTAAAGCTTGCATTAAAGGATCCTTTTTTAATATTGATAATATATTTAACCAATTCACTTAATTGCAATAAGCATTTTAATCACTATGTTAGATAGGTCCGTCACACCTTTTATATTAAGAATTTACTATAAACTTGTGTTATAAATGTTAATTGCAATACTGCCAAATCTGTACTATAGAAATGACACGGTAGATATGTATTAAATGCTAAAAAAATTACTAATCTATAGATGGAGCTTGTATTATTAAATACAGTTTCCCTGGTTCTGAAGTTGGTTGTAGATTGCCTAATTATCTAAACTCATTTAAAGAATGTAAATTGTGCCAAATTAAAAATTGCAAATATTGTTTTGAATATAAGAAGGATGATTTAGAAAAGTCTACTTTATATGCTAACTTCGAGAAATTTGGATACGATGAATTCTTAAACGTTGGATGTGCAATGTGTGAAGAAAATTACATGTTTGACTTTATAATTGGAAAGTGCATTTATAAATAACCTTCCTTATCTACTTGCTTAAGGGCGTTTGTTAATTTAGATGGTTAAGAAATATGCACTTTATCATCTACTGATTTTAGTGTGGCACCAGAAATAATCAATTGTGGAAAGTTAATTCAAAATTGTTTATAATGCATAATCACTCCTCTGTATGAAGTTAAATGCATCATTTGTAATGTAGGGCTTGTAGCCTCAATCAGATATGGAAACTGTTATAAACAAACGTTAGAATCTGTAAATGCTAAAATTGTAATTGAAGGAGAAACCTATTGGGATGCCTCTATTTAGAGAATCTAGAGTTTTATGATGAAATTTTTACCAAACCAATATTATTATTAAAAATTTTAGTATACGTAGTTTTACTTTCCATAAGAAATAGAATGTAATAAGGGAGACTAATTATATTAATCAAATAGATGCTTGAAATATTGCACTTCAGAATGTTTGGATTGTTAAGAGAATAAAAATGCAGCATATTTTTATTGTGCAACATGCCCATTAAATTATTACTTATAACCTATTCGTATGCAAGATGAGGGTTCATGCATTAGGTGTGCTGAATTGTGCGACATATGCCAAATAAGATCTGAAGCTGAAATAAAAGTAAATATTGTTATTATTATTTAGAAACTAAATCCCTACTTTCTTCTCACAGATGAGAACAAAAGGTATTCTTATAAATGTGTGCGACCAGTATAGAATTAAAATGTTATAATAGATTCTTAATTTTAAATTGCTAAATATTGTTATACTCCAAATTGTAATTTAGAATACATTTTTACATTGTCTCATTTTATCTTAAAAATAGACGAGTAACTTATATTCAATATTGTAATTAAATTGGATTGTAAGTCTTGAAATTTTAAATTAATTTTCCCCATTTGTAATGGGAAAAATATCAATATGTATGTGAATCAAAGAAATATATTTTTAGTTTATAAGTTCTAAAAATTGAACTTAATTTTTCTTACTATTAGGGTTCTCCAACATATTTCTATGGTTTTGATGAGATAGAAATCAAAAATGTATATTTTAGTTAAAGAGTTACTCAAATACTATTTTAAAATCAAAATTAAAAAGTTAATCTCATCTTAAATAACATCGTGATTTATGAAAACTCTTATAATAATATCAATCCTTTATTTAATTCAGATCTATTTGGGGATATTACATTGGATAACATTATAATATATAATTCAAATTTCACTTCATCATCATTATTTAAATTAAATTAATAATTTTAACAAGGGAAATTGAAAATTTCAAAAATGAGATTGTAAAATTGTATTTTTACAAACAGTCAACTATTTTGGTTAATTAATAATAATCAAGTTTAAATTTAGATAGATGAATTACTTATTTATGAAACCGTATTTCTTAATTCCTCATTCATCACTTTTATTACAAATACCAAAGGCTAAAGTAGAATGGAATTCAAAGATATAACAATAACATCAAGTCAGTTTGTGAACTCTTTCATTTTCAATTTTACTAATTTATAAGAAATTACAATAAATAATGTTTTGCTTAACAATAATTCAATATTTCTGTCAACCATTTTCGTGTTTAATAAGGATTTTTCTATGTTTTAAACCTCATTAGAAAGTAACAAATTTGTACAATCTTACTTTCTTGCAACTCTGGAAACATAAAGCAAGGAATATATATATTTTTTAGTTGATAATTGCAAAATTTTTGAAAATGAATTTAATAACACTAACCTATTTTATATATCAAATGAAAATATGTACTTTAAATTAAAAACCGTTCAAATTTATTTTAACTAAGGGTAGGCTAATTAAAATCGTATTAGTCTATTTAATATTCATTGCTTTCAACTTGAAATTGATAATATATAAATAGTTGAATAATATAACCTTGGCATTTTCTATTTTTTAGAAGTTGTTCAAATATTTGTATCAAACATAATTTACGAAAATCAGAATATTAATATTAAAGTTCCATCTAATATGAATTGTATAAATTACAAATATTAAAATTATCAACTAATTTTAATTTCTGGATACTCTGTTCTTACTCTAAAAAATATCAAGGCTATAAAATTATTTAGTATTGATTTGTAATTAATAGAAATATCATCAACTAGAAAAAGATGGACTGAGGTACCTTTAAGTCTAGAAATTATAAATTTGGAATTTCTTGAGAATTTATTATTACATTAAAATGAAGCAAATTATCTCTCTTTAATTTCAATAAAGTCTGAACATAATACTATTATTTAAATAGAAAACATAAGGTTTGAAAAAAATTTTATTCATTAGTAAATAGATGATTCTTAGGATTCAGCTGCCTCATTGATTCATATAGATTTATTTAAAGGATAGATAAAAATAAATAATTTTTAATGTTCTTATAATGCTCTGACTAATTCTTCAAATCCATTTATTTATTTGAAATCTGACTTCATCACATTAACAAATTATAATGCCTCGAAACATAATATAATACCTTTAGAATTATGGAACCTATATTATGATTTGTAATTAGGAAATGAGTAATATGAATATGATTAGGAACAAATAAATTTAATCATATCATAAATTTTTAAAATAAAAAATAAATGTGGAGCTGGTTTAATTGCTGCATCAAATTTTATTTGCTTTAATTGTTTTTTTGAGGATATTATTGGATTGAAAAGTTCTGTATTTGAAATAAAATCTTAAGGGGAAGGATAAGTTTAATTAAGAAATATAAAAATTAATTCTTCAGAATATGATTTAAGTTAAATAACAGAAAGCTCAGGTTGTATTACTATTTATTCATCCAATAGTATGCTTAACCTAAAAATCATAAATGCAGTGTTTGAAAATACCTTTAATCGTATGGCAGCATCAATTCTTACCCTAAGTCCATCTTTGTATTAAAATAACATTTTAATCTAAGATGTGATAATTAAAAATTGTATTTCATTGAAAAATCCAATCATAAATATAGCATTCTCAACATAGAACATCAATTCAAATAAAATTGTTATCTAAAATGTAAATATCAACTTTTAGGAAGAAGTTTGGGTTAAATACTTTGGAAAGACTGGAATGATAAATTAAAATGAAATAATTGAGATAACTGGTACTTCTAATGCTTTAATTCAATTACAAAATTGCAATGTAGTTTTGACAAAGATTCTTTTTTCAGGTGTTTTTAGTTGCCCTTTGATTAAATTAATAAATCTCTCATATTTATAGATGTCTTCAATATAGGCAATAGAAATTAAAGTATTTTATGGTTTAAATCTATTGGAAATAAAGTAGGAATTATCAATAAATTTATCCATAAATATTAAATATGGAAAATTTTAACGCATTTCAATTTATGATGTTGTGAATAATCCAATCTATTAAAATTCTAAAATAAATTATATGATTAAAGGATGTTTTTAAATTGAAAATGTTGAACAAGAAAAATTTATACTCTTGATTAAATCATCAAGCTCCTGCAATCAACGAAAAAAGCAAGCTCTATTATTTCACTTCAACTGAATTCAAATAATACAATTTTTTATGTTTCAAATCTTATTTTATATGAGATTAATTGTTCCTATTGTTCAAAAGGTTTAATATTTGTAAATATCGAAGATTATAAATCATTATAAATTAGAGATACTATGTTTTATTCTAATCAAATAAAGGAATTTGGATGCTTGAATATTGCAACAACTAATTCGATTAAACAGAGTAGTTTAATTTTGAATTCTAATTTCTTTAATAATAATGGTAGTTCAGGCGTAGCTATATTTTCAGCTAATATTCCTATTAAGATTATTCAGTGTAACATAATTAACAATATTGCAATTAATTAAGGAGGTGGGATATTTTTGGACATGGATACCAATTATTTAGTTATTAATAAATCCATAATTTTAAATAACCTTGCCTTTGAAGGTGGTGGAATATACTTATTTAAAGATGGGAATATCAATAATAAAAATTTGATTTAAACATTTCTGTAATTCAACAAAGCAGACTTTCTGACAAATAATACAGTTGAATTCCCAACTCATTTAAGCTTATTAATTAATTCTCAAGAGATGGCAGCAGATGAACTTATAATAAATAATATTACAATAAGATCTCTAAAACTTAAACCTTATAAAATAATAGAGTAGGGTGTTATAAAGCTTAGTAAGTATTTGATGATACCAAGTGAATAAGTAATCAAAAAATATAAGAATGTAATACCATAATTATAAATTGCTAAAAATATGTTAAATGATCTATTCATAACCTTAAAAAATAGCAAAAATGAGGTACTAAAAAATTCAAATAAGGTTACTTGCTTAGTTTCATAAGCAACTGCTGCTCAATTAGATGAGGTTTAACGATTTGAAGATTTTAAATTTATTAGTACTCTTTAAATTGACCAATTTAATTAATTTGATTTAGGATCTCTCTCCTTCCATTTTGATCCATATCACGATGAAAATCATAATTTATAAATTTTAGTGAATTGCTCATCAAATAGTTCACAAGATTAATTATTGTATTTAATCATTTCAAGAACTTATAAATGTTAATTAGGAGAATTTTACATTGATGAAGGATGCTAAAATTGTGATTCCATTTTTGGATTTTATTCAGTAACATATAATGCTACAAAGTGCTCAATATTTGATAAAACAAAGTTTGCAAATATATCTTCATATGCAATATAATTATTATAAGGCTATTGGAGACCAAATTTATACTCCGATTATACTGATTATTGTTTCAAGAATATAGAATTTTGTAAAGGAGGATGGAAAGTAGGGGATGAGCTTTGCTCTTTGGGTCATCTTGGAGGTTTGTGTGAGGAATGCGATTACCATAATCAAAGAGGGGAAGGAAACTTTTTTAAGAATTAATAGGATTCCGAATGTTATAGTTGCTCGACTAAAACTATCATGCATTTTATTATCTCCTTTCTTTGGTATGGCTATAAAACTATTAAAGGACTGTTGTTTCTGTACTAATCACACTAAGAAGTATTCAAAATTCTAACATGTTATTTTCTAAGCTTCGATTTAAATTGAGATTTAGAAAAATCTTATTTAAATTAGAATAAGGTACATCTATAATATTTATACATATTAGATATGGAAGGCATATTCATTAAAATGTTGTTCATATATTTATGGATATTTTCGGTCACATTTACTTTTAATCTCAAATTTTCAATTTCATTTTCTTTCATTGATCAAACTAGCAATACATCTTAATTCATGGCATCTAGTCTTGATTGCTTTCTATCTGAGATTTCTTCAATTGAACTCATTTATGTTAGAATTATTGTTACCATTTTATTGACACTAATATAGTTTGGAGTCATTTTTATAGGATACTAGTTGTATATATTAGTGTCGAGAAGAAAGTTCCAAACCTACATTATTTCAAATACATTATTATACTTATATGTATCAAATTTCTCTGGGTTAATTAAACAGTAATTAATATTATTGATTATAAAGATTTTGTTCGATTGTGTCTAAAAGAATAATATCAAACATTTCATACATCCAGGGAGATTTAACCTAAACTTTTGGTTCTTTAGATCATAATTAGTGGATATGGAAATTTGCTATACCTGGATTAGCTGTATTTGGATTTCTTATTCCATTTGCTTTGTTTTTGATTATGTTCATAACTAAGAAAAATTTTAATAAGATTTAATTTAGAAGACATTTTTGTTACTTGTTTGATGAATATAATGAAGAAAACTATTTTTGGGAGTAAATCAAGTTTTCAAAAAAAATTGGCATAGTCGTGATTATGACTTATTTTGACTCCAATATTGTGCTTAAAACATCATTGTTAGGTTTATTGTTATTAATATATTAAATATTAGCAGGAATGTATTAACCTTATAAACTATAAAAATTAAACCACTTGGATCTCTAAGCAACTTAAATATGCTCTATTGCCATTTTTATAGCAATAGCTAAGTATGTTAGTGAATAGGAATTTCAGAATGCTTCCTCCCAAATTTTCTAAGTTCTCATTATGCTTCTTTGTATTAAACTCTGCTACCAGTTTATTTTAAATATCTTTCAAGCATATGTTAAAAAATATAAGGCATTATTTATAACTAAACTCTATAATATTTTGAAATTGATAAGTCCAAAATCTAAAAATACAATTAATCTGGGCACTTTACTTAAATAATAGAGAATAAGATAAGAAAGAATGAAAAACAATTTTTCAATTTTAAGAGCGCATATATTAAAAATATCAAATGCATAAATTAAATATCAAAAATAATATTATCATTAATATAGAATCCTTTACGCTGTTAATCCCATTATAAATTGGCATCATTAACCAGGCATAAGCAATTAAAAGCACATCTAAATAATACGCACAACATTAGATAAATGAGAAATGATTATCTTGAAAAAGAAATATATAATTGAGAATTTTAATTTTATAATATATGAATTTAAAGTTCTTATCTGATTATTAACCTACAATTTTAAATTATATTATAAAATCATCCACTTCAATTTGTTATCATAGGTTGGTTTGAAATATTTAAAAGTAATTCTGGGAATTTGGTTGAGATGGAATTATTTTATACTATCTTTTGAATCTATGCTAAAAAAAACTAGGTTATAAAAATGAAATAAAGACCCCTTCTTTTAATTAGATTAAACTTTTTAGTACAATTACTATTATTAGTTTGTGAATCATATTCCTTGCGATTTAATATTGTTTTCACAATAAATTAGTTAAAAGATTGAAAGCTTTAATTTTTAGATTTGAAAAATTTTATATTCTGCCAATGTATGATTAAGTTTTGCTGCTTGAATTTTACCATCATTTAAGGATCAACCAAGACCTTTTGTTTCTTTCAGTATAACGAAGATAGAAACTTAACTTGTGATACAGTTGGAAAATATAACAAAAGTATTTTCTTAAAGAAGGTTTAAATTTTACTTAAATTTATATAAGCTAACAAATACCATAGGCAATCATTAGTTCAATAAAGTCAAACTATACTAGACCTTTTTTCATTATTTAATATTTTAATCGAAATAATTACATTTATATAATTTGTAATTAATTCCTATCAGCACAGAATTCTCAAATGTTCCTAACCTGGAAGGGGACTCCAGCTATTTCCATGCCAGGGAACTTTGAAAACATGGCCATAAGGGATATGAAGTCTAGGGAACTTGAGACTATGAATGAGATGAAGTACACCTACTTATTTTCTGTTCTGATCTAACCGATTCGGGACTTCACTTTGATAGCCTGAAGAGATCTTTGTTGTACATTATCTCTATTGCTTTCCATACCTCCCGAATAAATGCTTATTCCAGAACTTTCTACTCAAAACATCGATTCATAACATAAATCTCGATGACACATAAAGTAGCATCATAATACTATTACAACTTAATTTAAAATATATATTCAGCTCCTAAAAACTCCACTGGGATCTAGAGTTAGGCACTCTTCATAACTCCCAGCATTATTAACCTCAGGTGTCTAGGCAATAACTACAATCTGATTTTGATTATTAGTTGTGTTAATGATAATAATAATAATAACATTTATTTCATTGAAACAAATAAATGAAAAAATTAAATACAATTTAGAAATGTATATGTAAAAACAAATAGATTAAATTCCTTGTTTGAAATATGAAGGATCCTATTTGTTATTTCTCAAAACAAAGAAAAAACACAGAGTTTTTGTGAAAATGGTGTGTAGAACTTGAGAAAAAACAGAAGAATTTTCGAAATTAATTCAAATTAAGAATTATAATTTCATAATATACTACCAAAGAAATTTAAATCACATGCATATTTACTCTCAAACCTCAACATACCTCATATCGCACAGAATTGTTCATTGGAATTGAAAATTGCAATTATTCGACTATAAATTATCTTCTTCTTGCTGTTCTGAAAACATAGATTTCCAATATTTAAAATGCACTACAAAATATTTACTAGGAATTAGAAATGCCCGCATATCATTTTTCTCTATAAGATCGAAATTAATGATAAATTGGAAAAGGTATTTTTTAATACCAATTTATAGAAATTTGGAAGAATTCACTCACAATTTATAAAGAACTGTTGAATCAATTATGTTCTTTTTTGTATTAAGATCAATTACTTTATTCACAAACTTTTCACAATATCATAAGCTATTTTGTGATGTGCTGTTACTAATCCATTCATAAAGTTATTAATGTTCAACTCTTAATACAGGATGTGTCATTAATTGTTGGAGATTCATTTGACACTCAGTATTTCTTCTCTATCAATATACAAAAGAGTAAGTCATTTTAAATCACAAAATATGCCTATGCGATTTTTCAAATATAAGTAGATAAAGTTCTTAACAACACATTATTAAAAAATCAGATAAATATAAAATTAATGAAGAAACTAATTTAATGTCCTTTGATTAAAAGCATTTGAGGTTAAAAATAAACTATAAAGGGTTTAAAAAAAAAGTTAATGAGTGTATTATTGACTTTAGAGTAGTGTCCATTTTTATCACTTAAGCCTAAAGCAATAACTAAAAGGTTCTTTGATAATAATTGATTAGTAGAAATGAACTGAATATTAAGCGCTTATAGATTTTTCTTGCTTTAAGTCATACTGCTAATATCACACATCTCCTTAATGGTTAAATGCCTGTCCTGTATATGATATCATTGATGATCCACCCAGGAGCTGTTACACTTATTTTGGTAGACTTGTAAGAGAATATGTAGTGGAAGTGCAACTTTCAAAAGGAATAGATATTGGTAAAATTGGGAATCTAACATAAACAATTTATAAGTAGTCTTAATATTTCTTGGAAGTATGTATATAAGTGTTCATCATCTAATTAATAATTTGATTCAATAACAATTCGAATTTATATTGAAGTCATCATTGTTGATAGTTCCAAATACATCAAATTATCTCATCCTGATCGAATACCATAAACATTGATGGTTTACGATTAAAAATTAAGTTTGATTAATACATTGAAAATAGCTATTCAACAAAAAAAAATTGTAGAATAGCAGTTGGGTCAATGCTCACATTATTTGAAGTTATTCTATAATTTTTATAAGGTTTGCTCTTTTCTTGAATTGTTGATGCAACTTCTTTATGAGTTTATGTTATCTCTTAAACTTTCAGTTTTATGCGTTTCTTCTTTTCTTTAAATTTCTATTCTTCATTATATTTTATTCATATTCTTCAACTTTCAACCTTCAATGAAAAGTAGCATGTATCTTCTCCTGTTTTAAAATATTACATTTGAATACTATNTAAATTATCTTCTTCTTGCTGTTCTGAAAACATAGATTTCCAATATTTAAAATGCACTACAAAATATTTACTAGGAATTAGAAATGCCCGCATATCATTTTTCTCTATAAGATCGAAATTAATGATAAATTGGAAAAGGTATTTTTTAATACCAATTTATAGAAATTTGGAAGAATTCACTCACAATTTATAAAGAACTGTTGAATCAATTATGTTCTTTTTTGTATTAAGATCAATTACTTTATTCACAAACTTTTCACAATATCATAAGCTATTTTGTGATGTGCTGTTACTAATCCATTCATAAAGTTATTAATGTTCAACTCTTAATACAGGATGTGTCATTAATTGTTGGAGATTCATTTGACACTCAGTATTTCTTCTCTATCAATATACAAAAGAGTAAGTCATTTTAAATCACAAAATATGCCTATGCGATTTTTCAAATATAAGTAGATAAAGTTCTTAACAACACATTATTAAAAAATCAGATAAATATAAAATTAATGAAGAAACTAATTTAATGTCCTTTGATTAAAAGCATTTGAGGTTAAAAATAAACTATAAAGGGTTTAAAAAAAAAGTTAATGAGTGTATTATTGACTTTAGAGTAGTGTCCATTTTTATCACTTAAGCCTAAAGCAATAACTAAAAGGTTCTTTGATAATAATTGATTAGTAGAAATGAACTGAATATTAAGCGCTTATAGATTTTTCTTGCTTTAAGTCATACTGCTAATATCACACATCTCCTTAATGGTTAAATGCCTGTCCTGTATATGATATCATTGATGATCCACCCAGGAGCTGTTACACTTATTTTGGTAGACTTGTAAGAGAATATGTAGTGGAAGTGCAACTTTCAAAAGGAATAGATATTGGTAAAATTGGGAATCTAACATAAACAATTTATAAGTAGTCTTAATATTTCTTGGAAGTATGTATATAAGTGTTCATCATCTAATTAATAATTTGATTCAATAACAATTCGAATTTATATTGAAGTCATCATTGTTGATAGTTCCAAATACATCAAATTATCTCATCCTGATCGAATACCATAAACATTGATGGTTTACGATTAAAAATTAAGTTTGATTAATACATTGAAAATAGCTATTCAACAAAAAAAAATTGTAGAATAGCAGTTGGGTCAATGCTCACATTATTTGAAGTTATTCTATAATTTTTATAAGGTTTGCTCTTTTCTTGAATTGTTGATGCAACTTCTTTATGAGTTTATGTTATCTCTTAAACTTTCAGTTTTATGCGTTTCTTCTTTTCTTTAAATTTCTATTCTTCATTATATTTTATTCATATTCTTCAACTTTCAACCTTCAATGAAAAGTAGCATGTATCTTCTCCTGTTTTAAAATATTACATTTGAATACTATTGCATTAATACAAGGAAATTTTACTTCTAATTTATTATAGAACACCATAATAATGAGATCATCCAAAGGGATCATTGAAAAAGCTATCAATGTGTTAATTTCAAAATAAATTGAATACTCTAATTATGATAATAGAAAATAATCTTATATTATTGGAAATTATAATTTTTTTTATATATATTATTAAATAATCATTAGATTCTATTATCATTATTTTTTTCTGTCATTAAGCTAGGTATATAAACTATTACATACACCTTTGACATTTTGATATAATTCACCATTTGGATCCATTTAAAAGCCTTATCATAATAAGCAATAACTTCTTTATATTTTTATAATGATTGAATTGGATTAAAACAAATAAATCATTATAAACAATTTCATAGAAAAATAGAAATAATGAACCTTTTAAGTAATAGTTGAAACAGTTACTTGGATTACATTTCAATCCTTAGCCATAATTTAAAGTGCCTCTTCATATTCACCCAATTACTCTAAAGCTTCCCCTAAATTAGAATTCACATAATTCAATATCCTCCTTCAAACCCTGACCGGGATTTCGTGGGCTCCTACGTCTTTAAATCTGGCCTTCTTCCCCAAAACCATTTTTTGACTCTTCAATATGTCAATCACTCTCTACGCTCTCTTTCTTTCATTCACTCAGATTGGGCCCAGTGGAGGCTCTCCTTAAATGCTCCAATTATGACATCATCATTAATAGTTGACACAACTAAATGCAGTGATATTGCTGGAACCGGTTTGGGAATTAGCAAGAGCAAAAAAGCTTCTTGTACATGAGCAACTGGAACAAATTGTATGGTCCATTTCATTATGATACTTGCTAAGCATATAACCCTTAATGCAAACTCAAAAGAGATGGTACCTATGTGGGATGACAGCTGCTACATGTGCAGGTATATCCGCAGCTAATTGTACAGGTTCAGAGGAAGGAAAATGCTATTTAAGTGGTACTACTTACACATTAGCTAGTGATACAACCACAGGAATAGGATTGACTCCTGCATATTATGAAGGAATTAATGCTGGTGGTAATACATGTTCAGCAAATTCAGAATTAACCGCTTCTGTTGAGAAATTAGATGCTTACACTGGTTATGCAATTGCTGATTGTCTTTCAGTTATCACTAAAACGAAATGTTTTGTAAATGCTGGTGGTGATGGATGTGAAGCTTATGATGATGCTACTTCCGATCCTTGCCCCACTGTAAAACTCTTTAAATAGGAGCAGTAGCAATTTCATATATTGATGGCATTTGTAAATTATATGATTGCCAGGCTAAAGCAGATAAATCTGGTTGTGAAGCCATCACTCCACCTGTTGTTGCAACTCCAACCTGTGCTAGTTATACTGGTCTATTTACTTATTAGGCTTGCTTAGGCTTCTTCAGTACTTGCACAGCAAATGTAGCTAAGACTACTTGTATCGCCATAAAAGATACTAGCACAGATTCTACTACTAGGGAGTGTGCATATGCAAAAAAAAAAAAAAAAATGCCTAGTTTCTGGAACATCATTTGTTTAAAAGAATTGTGATTCAGCAGCCTCTACTGTTACTACTTTAGCTGGATGCTAAGCAGGTTCAACAAATTGTGTTATAAGAGTAGGAGGATGTTAATTCAGAGCTAATTGTGCTTCATATAAAGTTTAGGGCACCTGCGTTAAGAATGCTTGTGGACTCCTACAGCAGCTAAATTTGTTGATAAAAGTTGTAGTGCAGCCAAAGCATCAACTAGTTTTGATAGTCATACTAAATGTTTAACCGTTGGAAAATGTACAGTCAAAGCAACTGCAGACAAGGCAATTGTTTAAGGTTGTATTTCATTTGTTGCTTGTAGTTTATGTACAATTGAAGAATAATGTAAGAAAAATACTAAAGATAAAGATTGTGTTTGGAATACAAATGCTGATCCAGTTACTTGTGCTGACATATTATGTGCCACTGCTCCAATTACATCCTATAGTGATCATGACGGATGTAGAGAATATCTTGTTGGATGCACAGTAAATGTTATTGATGTCAATGGAACACCAACACTTTAAGGATGTGTTGCATATAAAACATGTAATTCATACACTCATGAAGGATAATGTAAGATTAGTAGTGATAAGGACAACACAGGTGCAAATATTGTATGTGGATGGAATGGAACAACTTGTGCCATTAAGAGCTGCTTAACAGCTTAAGGAACTGTGAACACTCCTACTTTTTTGTGGATTATTTAGCTGGTTGTACTGTTAATGCAACAGATAAAGGTTGTGTTGCTATTCCAGATGTCTGTGAAGGTATGATATAAAATCTATGCTCTGATAGATCAGCTGACAAATCACATGAAAATGTTTCTGGGATACAACTGAAAGCAAGTGTATAACAAAGAAATGTGAAAATTCACTAAACTATGGATCAGAATCAGAATGCGACACTTATTTATCTGGTTGCACAACTGACGCTATTAAATGCAAGACCAAAATATGTGAAGATTTCTCATTATCAACCGATGCTTTATGTAAAGCAGGACTCTCTATTTGTACATCAAATGGAGTTAATTGCGTTAAAATAGGAACATACAGTTAAGCCTTAGCTGAAGCTGGATGTGTTACAGATTCAAATTTGAAGTAGTGCTAATGGATGACTCTAACCGGATAAGATGCTTACTGTACAAACAAAAGTTGCACAACTGCCCCAACATCATTGACAACCGAAGCTTAATGTGTTGCCTACTTTACACCTTCAGTTGGAATATGTACCACCAAGAAAGATGGAGGTTGCACACTTAAAGGAGCATGCACATCAGCTAATGTTGCCACTGCTTGTACTACTGACAATAATAAGAATGAATGCTAATGGGACACTGAAGCTAATAATTGTAGATTAAAAGAATGCCAAGATTTTGCTGGAACAACCCATGCTGCTTGCTAAAAATAAAGAACAGTCATGCAAGAGTTTAGATTGAAACAGTACTGAATGTGTAGGAATTACAAGTTGTGGAGCCACAAACATTAAGGGAGGGTGCAAGACAGGAACAGATGATAATGTATCTAAACAGTATCCGCTAAAGGAGCCACAGACACTATTTGCAAGAAGTTTACCTCATGTGCTGATCCTTTCTACTTAACCCATGATGAATGTATTTCAGCTAATCCAAATTGTACATCAGATTAATTAACTGGATGTATTCCGTTGGCTGATTGCTCAACAAATACCCAAAACTAATGTTTCAGAAACAAGGATGGAAAATAAAAAGATGCTAATGGAGGTATTACATCACCTGGTATTGCGTTTGGGATGATACTGCCAAATAATGCAAAGATCAATAATGTTCAGATCTAACTTACACTACGGAATCAGAATGCTCCTCCAGATTGAATTCATGCACATCAGATGGAGTTAAGTGTCTTGTTAAAGGAGCTTGTAATAGTTACACAACTTAAGAGCTTGTAGTAGTACTGAAGGATTCTGCTTCTGGGGTGCAACTGATGCTTCTGGAAGTTGCAGAACCAAGATCTGCTCTGATATTCCAGATTGTAAAACAACCTAAGCTTGTTAAGTAGTTGCTAATTATGCTTCAAATGAACCGCTTGTATTGATAAAGTTAACTGTTCAACATACACTAGCAAGACTGCTTGCAGATCCAAAGGAACTAATGGTATTTGTGTTTGGACTGAAACTACCGCTGGAGGAACTACAAAAGGAAAATGCTCTTTGATTACTAGTTGTGCTTCAGCAGCAGGTGATACTAATGCTTGCACATAAGCTAATGATATATGTTAAATGGACTCAAAAACTAAACTTTGTGCTGATCACACTTGTCTTACATATGCTACTTAAATCTAAAGTTGCAAATACTTCTGCACTTTGGATTAAAATAAATACAACTCTTGTTCAACAGTCAACGGTGCCTGCACTGCTACTAAAGCTGATATATTAAAAGAAGGAGATTGCTACACTTTGACAGTATATCTTTACTCACGGAATCCAGCAAACCCTAAATGTACTCAATATGGAACAATTGTCGTACAACCGAACAATCTGGCAATAAGAATTCAAGCACTGCTAACGAAACCAATACAGATTCTGGTTATATTCTTGAATTTACCTCAATTGTAGTCGGACTACTCATGTCCTCTTGATTTTGATTATTGAATTTATATAGGGAAATTTATTAAGCAATTCAACTTCATTCTTTTGCATTAATTATCACAACTCATTCTAATTGCAAACTCTACTTTTCATAATTATGTATAAATTTACATTTAGGCATTAAAATTGATAATACCAATATAGATGCTTTCTAGCCAATAACTCTCGATGATTAATGAATTTCGATGTTTATTATTTGTATTATTGCAAATAAAGAATTAAAAAATGGAAATTCTTAAGTCTATTGAAGACTAATTGTCTTTAAATTCTTGTTGTGGAATTGAGAGAATTAGATCTGAATTAATTCAAAACCATATAAAATGTATAAGTACAATATCAAATCTCAACTCTTCACAAAAAATAATTACAAAGTAAAATGATGATTTCTTATTTCATTCAAATACAAACTAGAGGAAATTTTTAACTGAAGTAGATAAAAAAATTGATGAGTATATTTCTACTGATTAATCAAATATGAGAAAGTTCAAATACATAATATTATTATTTAGCAAATGGGAAGTTATATTTTACTGAATTTGATAACGATATGAACCCAAAATTTAAAATTCAAGATGGCCCATTTAGGGTTTGCTTAAGTAAAAAAGAATTCGTATTAGATGGCAATGGAAAAGAGTATTCTGGCAAATCTACTCATATTAAATTT
>CAJJDP010000186.1:24165-39498 GCA_905182995.1 Paramecium octaurelia | reverse complement strand
TGCTCATACTGCACATTTCGTAGAGTCTCATAAGGAAAGCCATTGCTACTCTACTCATAATTTTTTTCAATCCTTATTTCCTGAAATTATTTGCATATAATTCAACAACTTTTTATTTTTAAATAGTTTATACTTTTAATTGAATAAATTCAATTATTATGGGATATTGTGTAATATTTTAATTATTGCAGAAAGAATACACTTTAGAATATGAAAACCTTAAAGTATATTTTTTGGGACAATGTTTTAGACTAGTTATCCATTCAATGAAGAGAGAATCCCTATCATAATTTTATCAGCGTTTTGGTGCAACTAATACTGTTTATATTGTTTGTATCAATCGTAAAATCGGAGATTAAAAACCTTGTTTATTGGACACTTTGCAATCATTTTTAAATATATGTATTTAACCTATTCTTACAAATTTGGTTATAAACCATTTTATTATTTTTTGATTGATAAATAGAAGGGATAAATTATGTTTATACCTCAAAATTGTTAATGATCTGGGAGAATTATTTTTAATTGAACAGAAGATATGATTGTATCCAAAACTGATTGTTTTCTTATATCCTCTAAAACACCTATCTGAGCATATTAAAGAGCGTCACAAAAAGGGTTTAAGGTTATAAATTCCTATTTGATTTTTAACATAAAAATATAGATATTTAGAAAACTAAACAAGCTCTAATCTTCACCCAGAAAAGACCTATGATTAAGTATGCAATTATATGAGCAAATATTAAATATAAGTTATGGAAAATGGCATAAAACTCTAATTTAAAAATTTAAGAATTTAAGCAATTTAATGAGGCCTTCTGGCAATTAATCAGAGGGATATTGTCTGAACTTATGGGAAACCTTGAATTGTGCTTGAACAATTAAGGATTTTTGAGAAAAGAATTGATTGATGGTAATGAGGGCATATTGTACTGATTCCAATCAACTTTTCTAAGAATGGAATTGCTATAGAGCTGAAAAAAGAGAATTAAAATAAATCAAATAACTCCTTAACAACTAATTTATAGTAAATGTTCATCAAAAATAGAATAATTAGTTTAGATGTTAATAATAACTTGCATTCATTTTTTTTGGATCCTAAATGATAAAAATAAAGGTTTACTTTAAATTAATTATTAGTTTTATTAAATGTCAAGGAAAAATCTTCAAACTTTTTATGGTATTTCCGAAATTTGTAATAAACAATTTTATAAGGTTATTTTGAGATTCAGGATACAAGTATTTATATTTGAGTAATTTTCTATTAATTAGGCACTTATAAACAGATCAGGAGAAGGATTATTAAGAAGTTTAGTAAGAAGATCATTCATTTAAATTCCCCTATAATATTATTTGAAATAATGTAATTTATCCAAACATATGGCTACCTCCAGTTGCCACAAAAAAATATGATTCTAGCATTTTTTTACGGTTGGGAGATGTAAGAAAAAACGGGAATTGGAAATATTTTATGAGAAATTGACCCAGATTTAATTCATATTTAAGATTATAAAAAAAAATAAAAATGAATTAAATTATCATTTTGTTATTGGCTCTGACATTTACATTTTAAAATCATTAAATATCCTTAGAACCAAATCATTTAATTTAGTTCTTAAATTTACTTTTAATTATAGATATACTCTCTTTTTGGATATTTTAGCATAATCATCTGTTTTTCTATGTACTAATTTCTTTTCAACATCATATTACATTAATCATTACAAATCTTTTTCAAATTCCCTAAGTTAATTTATTATTTTATAGAATCTTCAAGCCTCTTCTTACTTACTTTAATTTCATAAATTTACTTAATAATAAAATAATGAAATAAAACTTGTTAATTTTTAATAGAATGTTAATTGTAAAGATCATCCTGATTTGCCTGATATTACTATTTATAAGAATAAATCAATATCTTGAGTCTTCGATGGTTCTGTTAAGTTTGTTGTTATTTAGTTTGAAATTTTTAAATTAAGTAACAAAATATGGGTGGTCATTGGTAAGTACTTTATAGAATAATTTGTGAATTTAATAATTTAGAATGATTCATTAGGTCTAAAATTTATTGTTGGTAATTCATTATATTGTCCTATCATTAGTTTTATAATTTGATAGAGAAAGTTTTCTTTTTCAAACTTAAAATTAAAAATGGTGTTATATGATTACATTTTTTTGTTGTAAAAGAACTTTTTTAACTTCAATTTTAATATTAAGATCTTAAAGTTGAAAACCAAAGATAGTATTGATCGAAAAAATAATGCAAAGATTTTTTTATATTTCCTAACATTAGGCTGCTTAATCATTTATAAAGGTGCAAGAATAATGTATCTAAATAAATTCTAATTTAAATAATGATTTGAATATTAATATAATATATCACTTCATCAATATGTTCAGGAATGATATAACTAGTTCTTTTAAATATAGAAAATAATCTATAATTTCCTGACCTAACCACAATAAAAGCCACTTTATGGGGTAAATTATAAACTTATTGGCAAAATGTTTTATTTTACCCCACATACTTGTATTTTGGCCTCCATTCATTCGATCAAATAAAATTTTGGTTGCTTTATCTGCTGCAGTTTAACAGTTGTTTAATAGTATCTTATAATTTCCCTCAGACTAAGTTGCTTGTTTCATAATATCCTTAATATCCATAACATAATAACCATTACACTAAAACTATTTTTTATTACTCCCTGTCAACCTTTACCACCAGTTATTTTTCATGACTTTCCAAGAGAATTTTTCATCTTCAAATACACTCATTTTGTCCAAACTTTAGGGATAGTTTCTGAATTTTATATTAATTTAGTAACAATGCACCTGACTATCTTCCATGTATTCAACAATATGATATTTCATAGAATTGTTAATAACTAAGGAATTTGAACTCATAGCATTTCCAGTAACAACTAATAAAGCTTAATGATAAAGTGGCCCCCGCTCACCACATTCCCTAGATCTCTTTCAACATTTGCCAGAAAAATTGCACTGTCATTCGAAATTTCCAATTAGACTTGCTAATTATCATTTGGTATATGTATTCCACATCCAGAGATTTTATAATCCTAATTTCCTGAAGTTACTGAATTATAAGACATTTTTTTTAATTTAAAAAGGAGAATAAATTTCAAATTTGAAGGAAGAATAATATTCTATTCAGGTTTTTGATAGAATTAGGATAGTAATAAGAATGTTTTAATAAATTAATTTACAAAGTTTTTCTCAAATTTCAATTTGAATAAATTTAGATAATAATAAGATATTGAATATATAATATTTATTTCATTTAGCAATGAATATAAAGTAATATATAAATCCAAATTTAGGAAATACTTAGGTTTCAGTTTTTTAAATTAGAAATCTAAAATACAATTAATAGTAACCACTAAATAACACTAAAACTCAGTCTTATCTTATTTTTAGACCTTTAAAATCTTATTATAATTATACTTCTTTATTCATATCGTTATGTTGATTTTTTTCAGAAACTCTTATATTAATTATTAATATTATTTGGAAAGAAGTTCTTTTCTTTAGAATCATCCTCTCTTATACTGATCTATAAAATATATATTAATTACTCGAGCTAATATTCAAAATATCATTAGTCAAAAGAGGCGAAACCTATTAAGTCTCATAAAATGGAAGTAGCTATAAATAGTTGGCTAAATTTAATTATTAGGCTACTTATTGATTGAATCTTAAAAATAACTTTTTGTGAATGTTTAAAAATTAATAATGAAGATTTTTAAATCTTGATTACTTGTAGAAACTGGAAGTTTTGAAAAAAGAATTAAGAATGTTTCAAACAAAATTCTTAAATCATAATAATGGGCCTAGAGATGACTTGAGTGAAAAGTGATGTATTTAAAACTAAGATGAGACAACTGGAAGGTAGACAGATATTCGTTGACCATAATTTTGAAATTGATGGAGAGGAAAGTGGATGAATTTGGACAAATTTTACAATTTTAAAAAATGATTTGGAGAAGGAATTTTTAATTTTTATAGATACAATCAACCTAAATCTTATGAACCATCTGGGGGAATACACTTAATGCATAGGAATTGGTATTTAATTCCAATTAACCTGCCCACTGATCAAGTGGGGTGTAGAGATTTATTAGATATAGTTCGATTTAGACTTACTTGCTTAGATTAATTGAGGTTTTTATTAAGCACATTAATGTGGTTAAATCAGGTAGTTTAGGAGAGAAGAAGATTTAACTCTAATATCGGTTTTAAGAATTTGTTAATACTAGTTTGGAAGGGAATGTATAGTATTTTTATATAGATCTTGGAGAAGAACCCTCAAAAGTTATTCTTTTTGAAGTCACCTTGGACTTTCTGTTATCTGTAGGCATTCTAGTGAAGATGAAGGCTAGATTTTAATTTTCAACCTATATTGAAATTATTATAGTTGCATCCAATCTAGCATAATTATAGAAGGAATGTAAATGAAAGAAAGATTGCAAATATTGTTCGAACAACTCCATAAAGTAAACTGACTTTTAGTACTAATTTTTCGGTTCTATACCTTAAGACTCTGATGATTGAATCCTAACACTCAAATTCAGGTAAGAAATAAGCTTTGGATAAAATTTATACTATGTGAGTTGTATAATTCAAGAAGATATTTTGGTTGAAGATCAAACTTAAATGACTTGAGGGAATGGCAAATTTTTAAATGAATGGCTAGAAGGGACAAAGTTATTTTAATTAGTTTGAAAGTTTAGTCTTATATGGGGTTTCTTACTGACACACAATTTGACTGGAATGTGGACGATATTTGGAAAAAAGTCCTTGAGGCCTTGATATCATGAGAATCATCATTGTTTGTTGATTAGAATATAAATGTGGGACAACTAAAAACAGAAATCTGAAGAAATATTATTTACCTCTCTTTTTCTTACTTTTCTTTCTTAACTTTTTTCGTTATCTACCACCTTAAATTCATATTTCGCACAGCCTCTCCAAAGGTTTTCTAATATTCTTTCTCTGCTAAGAATTAGGGGGAACTTTATCATTTTTCGATGACTATTGAATCATAATCTTGTATTTTAATAAATTCATCTTTCACATGCAAAATATTTTTATGCATAAGCCTTTGTCCTTATTAATTTATTTAGATGTGCTGATTAAAAGCAGACTTTCTTACTTTTTTCTCCATTTCTAGAATATTCACTTTGAATTCTCATTCAATTCTGTGTTTTATTTTACTTGAAATTTCACAATTTTTTTATTCTGATTATATCTTTAATGTCTCTTCCAGTAGGCCTTGTAATCATATTATATTTTTTATCTAATTTCCATTTTCTATTCTTGTTTTTTGCCATTTGATTGTTTTATAGCGGATATTGAATCATCTACTCGAGTTTTTCATCGCTTGTAGTTCTGCAGTCTGATATTAGATTTTCTTCATCACAGAAAATTGATTTTTACTTCTCTAATTAATCTTGCTTTTTTTTCCTTAATTTGCTTTATTATATTAATTTTAATATTAAAATATTAAGAGATGATAATCTTAGGGTATAATTAATAGTCATTTCATCATTTAAAATAAAACATTCAATTTAGCTCCAAAGATTTTCTATATAACTCTAAAATTGTCTTCACTAAGAGAAGAGTAATATAATTTTCAAATCCTAGAAGCATAATAATATCAAGGTATTTTGAGAATATTTTGTTCATCTTATTATATTCTCTGTAAGTACTCTCTTTTCTTTGGTGAAATTTAAGAATAAAGAGTAGAAATTAGATTAATTGAATCTAGAAAATTGATTATTTTATTTTTGTTTTTACTACTATAATAGTTTATTTAAATAAAGCTTGGAATCTCCATAAATTTAGATTGCTCTCACGTACTGAAATTATTGGATTGGAGTATTCTTTAGCCTGAAAAATTGAAGATCTTTTTAATAATAATTATAAATCACAAATTTTTTATAATTCTGATTTTGATCGATATTAATAGATGATATCTTTCTAGATCTACATTTGATTTAGATCATTTCAAAGTAAGGCTGCAAACAGTAGAATTAGAAATTTATATACTTGATAGTTTATTCTTAACGAAAACCTTTGAATCAAATTATATTCTATTTTCTTCTTATTATAATTAGAGCATTTAATTATAAATTTGCATTTAAAACTATTAAATATTAGTAAGAAAAGCTTAATATTATGGAAATTATTAAAAAATAACGAGTACAGCTTTTAATTTCATCTTTGCTAAATAGCTAATTTATAAAAAATAAGGTCAGAGAAAATAATAACAAAGTTCTCATATTAATACACAAGAAATTTAACCTTAATAAAGAAATAAGATGTATTAATAAATATAAAAATATACTTATTTTAATTATTCAAGTTTTTGTTGATTGAATGCGTTCACTATCTTAGATTCAGATGATATAAATTAGTTTTAAAGAAAACTTTAGAAACACAAAGATCTATTATAAGTAATCATTAACATTAGGTAAAAGCTAAAAAAAATAAGGGAGGAAGAAACAATGCGTATTTTTTAAGAAATGGAAATGCTTTATATTAAATGCATTAATTTATTAAGTAGATAAAAAATGTTACTCAATTTTATCATTAAATAACTACTATATTTAGAGCGATTTGAATTTCAAACACCTTCCAAAAAAAATTCTAAAACTTTGATAGGATTTAAGTTATCACCAACTTTAATTATAGTTACTTAATAAATTATAAATTTTGTATTAGATGTATTAATTATCAAATTTTATTCTGAAATTATCTTTAATTCATATTTAACCTTAAAAATTATAAAATCGAAAAATTATTAACAATTTTTTAATATTAGTATTAGTACAAATTTTATGGTTTATTGATTTAAAAAAACTTTTAATTATTTTATTTGGAAACATTTTACATAAACATAAACATAAATAGTCTAGATTATTTAATTGTTCCTAACTAAAGTAGTTTAATTTCCATATGTGGATATTTATAAATCAACTTCTTAAATGTATTTTCCTCGGAATCCTTTCTTATTTCAATAAATCTTTAATTTTATTAATTGATATTGAAGAAAAAAGCATAGGAAGGGCTATTTTATAAGGTTTAAAGAGTACGATGAGCGCATAAATTATTGTAAAATACCCATTCAATTTAACAAACAGTACAATCTGTTTTTTATGGCCCTATACATAGAGCACAACCAGTAAAACATTTTGCAAGGCATAAATTAAAGGCTCTTATTCCCAATTATGCATTTGTAGTTTTAGGATTATGTTTAGTATTCATAGAAGTTTAACATTAGGCTTATGAATGATATTGACAAAGCAAAATTTTTGATTCCCCAACTTTCCTTTAATATTAATTAAACTTAATTTCGTCAGGATCTTGATCCAGATTTGAAGTCATTACAAATATTAGTGACTCTGAATTATGATTCACAATAAAAGTAATTTATTCTTTTAGCTCATACCACTCAATTCCATTTCCACACATTTAACTTCCTTCGAACAAAAGATAATGTTTTGAAAACACTTTATCATCTACAATTAAATAGAAAATCTCTACATTCCAACTATCAATGCTACTTTTAATATCATAAATACTTCAAAAATTCTAAAGTTACTCTAAGTCCATAATGAGGAGGTAAGGGAAATTACTTAGACATTATTGTATTTCTTGCAAATACATTAAACCCACCAAACAATGTATTTGATATCATATAATAATAAAAACATAAATTATAATTAACAGAACTTTTTATCCATACTCCACAACATTTTGAAGGCTTTTTAGGCTTAAAGCCAGACCAACTAAACACAATCCAAAAANATTAATATTAGTACAAATTTTATGGTTTATTGATTTAAAATAAACCTTTAATTATTTTATTTGGAAAACATTTTACATAAACTTGAATAGTCAAGATTATTTAATTGTTCCTAACTAAAATAGGTTATTTTCCATATGTGGATATTTATTAATCAACTTCTAATAAATGGATTTCCATCGGAATCCTTTCTTATTTCAGTGAATCTTGAATTTAATTAATTGATATTGTAGAAAAAAGCATAGGAGGGGCTATTTTATAAGGATTAATGATTAAGATGAGAGCATAAATTATTGTAAAAAACCCATCCACTTTAACAAACAGTACAATCTGTTTTTTATGGCCCTATACATTGAGCACAACCAGTAAAACATTTTGCAAGGTATATATTAATGGCTCTTATTCCCAAGGATGCATTTGTAGTTTTAGTATTATGATTAGTACTCATAGAAATTTAACATTAGGATTATGAATGAAATAAAGAAATTCCAATATTAAATATCAATTCTAATCCATTATTACCGCAAAGCGAATAAATACCTGAAGTTTCAAAAAGAGTTTAATTATAAAGTTTATCATCTATTCCTAAAGAAAATGTCTCATTATTCCAAGAATCTATTTACCAAGCTTAGACATTTATTTACATTTTATAATGTGGAGTCAAATTTTCTATAGTTTTTTCTAGTCTATCATTTGGTGCTAATTAAACAAGATCAAAACTCACACATTTTTAAATTGCAGGTTAGATATTATCATTTTTCATCCATCCATCAAGATTTATCGATTGATGCCATTATTGTAAAAGACCAATCCAAAAATAGCAATTACTATAATCATTATCTAAACAATATAAACAATTCTAAGGACATCTTAATATTGACAAAACAAAATTTCTGATTCCCCAACTTTCCTTTAATATTAATTAAACTGTACATCAACTGGATCTTAATCGAGATTTGAAGTAATTACAAATATTAGTGACTCTGAATTATGATCCAAAATAAAAGTAATTTATTCTTTTAGCTCATTCCAATCATTTCCTATTCCACACATTTAACTTCCTTCGAACCAAAGATAATGTTTTGAAAACACTTTATCATCTACAATTAAATAGAAAATCTCTACATTCCAACTATCAATGCTACTTTTAATATCATAAATACTTCAAAAATTCTAAAGTTACTCTAAGTCCATAATGAGGAGGTAAGGGAAATTACTTAGACATTATTGTATTTCTTGCAAATACATTAAACCCACCAAACAATGTATAACCATTGCAGGTGGAAAATAAATTTTCATCATAATTATTACTTACAATCCACCCTAAATTATATATGATGAAAATAACCTTATACATTCATTGAGTCTATGTCTTGAAAGCTTTGGTAAATAATATCCCACAATTCTTACATTCAAATTTAGATCTTTACATTTTTGATATTGAATAACAACACAAATTTGATATTAATCACAATTCTTTTATTGTAGATAATGATATAAGGATTAGAATAAATAAATTATGTTAATTCACCAATTTGTTGATTACTTAAATAAAAATAATATAATAGATTTATTTGATATCATATAATAATAAAAACATAAATTATAATTAACAGAACTTTTTATCCATACTCCACAACATTTTGAAGGCTTTTTAGGCTTAAAGCCAGACCAACTAAACACAATCCAAAAACCAAATAAACTTATATCTAACCTTTTCTTACACTTTCTTCTATCTCTATAAGTTGTAAGATTTATAAGTGTAATTAAAAAATACTTAAGTATTTTTCATTATAATAAATTTATAAATCATTATTTTAAAGTTGGTATCTATAATTTTTAAATTCACATCAATTGATTCTTAATGAAAACCTTAAAAAATTATCACATTTAACTCATGACAAATTTTTTTATCAAATTAGATTATTCTCTCAAACATTTCACAATTTTAAAAGTTAGATTAAGAAATATATATTTTATTACTTTAATTAAATAATATCATTAAAATAGCATTAAATTACGAAATACACCTTCTTCTTTATAATTATTTTTGGAATACTAAATAACTGCGTAATTATGTATTATAAAAAAATAACAATATCTAAGCTGATAAATAATTTTGAGAATATTATGTTAAATTGGAAAAATTGATAACATAAGAACGAAATGGATTTAGATGATTTTGTTTTTGATTTATTGAAAACACTTCAAAATGTAAGTCCTTTATTTTAGAATGTAATTAATTTTTTTGGTATTAAAAGTCATGAATATCATCCGTTATTCCTCATTTTTACTTATTTAATTAATTTTTAACTATGAAGCTATGTTTAATAGTAGACTTCAACAAGATTATTAGAATTATTTTGGGGATATGTGAAAAAATAGAATAAAATATCTCAAAAATTTTAACAATAGTAAAGGATATTTGAATGAGAATCCTTTTTTTGAATGCAATAGGTCTTTCCCAAATATCCAGATTTGTTTTATAATTGAATCATAAAAATAAAAGAGATTTGAATTCAGGTTAACAAGAATTATATTGTTTCTTTAAATTTCAAGCTTTTTCATGAGAAAACAATACACCTATATTTCACAAACAAAGGATAATTTTTTTCAGCATCCAAAAATAACTTACGTTAGTGAAATTGAGTTGTATTTGCGAAAAGGTAGCAGTTATTAGTATCGAAGTTAAGTATAAGGTGAGCCGTATCTGAATAGTTTTCATCCTGATTAATTATTACCCAATATCAACAACATTATGACGTATTAGAGAATGAATATAATTTTTGAAATGTCGTCAATACTAATAAATTATATGAAGGAGAAAATTTCAAGATTTATGCATGCTGATATGGGTTTTGACCATTTCCTCTAAATTTCGTTACCCTAGACTTAAGTGAAATCGTATCTTGAAGTAAATTATAATTCTAGGTAGTTTATATAAAATTCCTGTCTACTTTAAGAAACTATACAGAAGGATTCATGTAAGGATTGAGTACTTTTTGAAACTTTATCATATCTTTTTTTTCTCCATTGAAAATGTACTTCATTTCTACAAAATCTTATTTTTAGCATCTCTAAAGAACGGAATGCTTATTTTAAATTTTCTTTGCAAAAACTTTTGTTTAGCCCAACCATTTCCTTAAATAAGCTCCTTATAACTTATCCATATTTAATTATACTAATCATAATTATGTTGATATGTAGTATAATTGAGGTATATCTTAGAGCAGCATAAGTAGGAATTTTATTCAAAACAGCTCGAGATAAAGAAAGAGCACTTCTGATCTCAACACTGCAATCAAGTTGAATCAAAAGATGGACAAAGGGTAAAGAAGGAGATTAAATTGAGACAGGAACTCAATAGTAATAGATATAATGATCGGATATTTTCAACTTCTGATTTGAAACCTGCAGTAATATGAGATGAAAAGGGAACATATATATCATATGAGTGAAGGAATGATTCAGTCAAAAATATTGGAACACACATAAATACGAGGTAGGGGAAGAAAGTGAGCATCTATAAACTTTTTGTGTGAAGCAATATGGTCATCTTAGTAGAATTGAATGAAAAATTGGAAATGTTTTCAATTTGTCCTTATATCTAGACTCATCCTTTCACTTCAGATATATGTGATCCAGTTAAAAATTAAACCAACAATATTATTGAAAAATCTAGCCCCTTCGATCAGACTTACTCAAGAATTCGGGTGATAAATAACTTTATTCCCTTCCACCTTATTTTCCCATTCCGATATCTATCCTAATTATAAAGATTAATTAAAGACTATGGTGAGCGAGAGCTGAATAATTAAACCACATATAAACAGGTCCATCAAGAAACATGCTTTAATATTTATGGTGTGTTCAGATAAATTTTGATTTCACTGCTATTGAAAACAAAACTAATCTCTTATCAAGCAAAATACTTATATTCACTATTGCTTATCTGATTATTTAGTAAATTCATAATTCTTAATGCAATATCAAAAGTTTGCAATAGCTTTAATCATAATAAATATTGATAAGATTATTATGATATTNGAATTTTATCTGGTTAATTCAAATTTAATGTAATAACCTTAACTCAAATTGTTTAAAAATAAATTCTACCCACACAGTTAACAATAATTTACAAAAAAAACAATATTACTTTCATAGGATCAAATAGTTGAGAGAATAATATTCTTTATGTAGAAAAAATACTAACGGAGAATTTTATGAATCACCAGGGAAGAACTGAAATTTTGAATATAAAAATTTATGCTACAGAATGAATAAAGTAGGCTTAATTTGATAAACGAATTCAAGCCCTACATCATGCTGATTTCAACAGGCTATAAATATACTATGTAAACCATTTTATATTCCAACTATTCTGGTTCCTTGTCTTGAGTGCACTTACGAACAATAAAATTATGAAAAAGCACGGTTGTGAACAATAACATTTATATGCGAATAGATTCGACAACAGGAAAACAACTCAACGAGATTAAATAGAAAATAGTGGTAACTGCATCAGCGATTGATTCTAAAAATTTTTGATATTTTTATAATAACTCCTTATATTCTGCCTCCAAAATGGATTTTCCTTTCATCTTAAGTCACTAAATGTGTGTTGGTATTTTCGGCTTGTACTTACTTTTTTCTTACACCTAAAAATTAATGGTAACATATTGGCGCAGTTGCCTTGTGGATATAATAATAACAGCGTTTGATATTGATGTATTAACTCCCAAAAGCATGGCTAACTGTTTTGGGATCCATACTGCCTTTACTGAATTTAATATTTATGGAACATCACTTTAATTTTGGAGTTGATGTCCATATAATTCATATGCTTTCATAACTTGTTCAGCTTTGAACATTTATTTTCTTATGTCTTGTGCTAAATTCAGTCCAGCGCCTTACTCTAATTTTGCGTCTAATGCCTTATATAGTTCTTCTTAGTTAACCACTTATAATAAATGACCAATTATATTCAATTAAGTAGTTTAAGGGAGCACCACATGCAAACGCTACTTTTTGTACTAGAATTAGGTATTTTAGAAATATCGTAACAAGTATAGTAGCAACTTTTAGAAACAAAAATGCCCTGTATCTGATTAATATCTGAAAAAATCAATCTGATAGCCTTCTAACAGAGGATATTTCTCGAATAGCTCATGAGATCAGTGTTGGCATGAATTGACTGCTCGACTAGTTCAAAGGGGTTTCAGCAATAGATTTTCGGTAATCTGATTTTACAGGTTAACACTAGATATTTTATATAGAAAAGCGGTCATCAGTAATCAATGCACTAGGTCTGAATCTTACCATTTAGCAGTTGAGACTACCTGGAGATAATTTTTTAACTAAATTAAATCAATTGACCTTTGATATCTTGTGTTTCTCAGGTTAAATTATTGTGTGCCATTTCTTTCATACTCAGTACCTTCGATTTTTTCTGGTATTGTCAATTAATAAAAAGTTATAAATATTAGATATTCTTATTAATATATTGAAGTGTCAACTGATGAAAATATTTAGAAGATTAACTCCTTAAAATCTCCACAACTATAATAATTATTCTATCGATCCATAACAAAACTAAGCAAAATAATGATATGTTAACAAGATTATATCTATTTTATTCTGAAAAATTAATAATTTGTCTTTCAAATAATTATATTCAAACTTAAAATCAAAAATGACCCGAATGAAGAAATTCACAATTGCAATAATATTAACACATGTTTGTATTTTTAAATTACTAAAACTAATTCTTTTCAGATATTCATGAAGTAAAATGACTGCAGCTCTAGTATACTTCTTGCTAGAAGAATTTTATTGTTACTTAAACTGGGACTAATATGATAACATGCTAAAGATATTTTAAGTTTTTCTCATTTTGGACAACATCAAATGTGAACAAAAATTCACCAAAATACATCTTCACTAGAGAGGTTAATATCTAAAATATTTTGCAGATATATCTTCGATAAATATAGTATAACGATATTATCATAAATCATATTTCAATTTGTAGAGGGTACCATTCCAAGCACACTCATCTTAAAAAAACAAATATTTACAACAAAAAAATGTGGCTCACCAATTTTGCAAAAAATACAACTTCACTATTTTGGGGTTTGGTTTTCTACTATTTATCTATCAAAAATCAAGTTCTGTCTGAAATACTAATAAAAATTCAATATGATTTTTTTAAAAAGAAAATTTTATATTTTAATTATTAATAATTTGTTTTATACCAGGCTGTAACACATGCATTTACTTGTGGCCAATCATTAATATCAATACTTTTTATGTATTTAATTTATTCTAAGAATTTATTGTCCATTCATCTGAGGGGTTTAAACTCATTGGTAGATAGAAAAAAAATTTTGTTATTTTAAGATTATCCATTATTATATGAATGTAACAATCATAAATTTAATTTTAAAATTGAATTAGTTTAATGACCTCAATTAAAAATAATACAGTTTTAAAATGATAAAAAATGGTGAGCACTATGGATATGATTTAAGAAAATATTTTTAAGACATCTCAATAAATATACACTATACACTAAAATGAACATATATTTTAACTATATTAAACTAAAATGGTTTAATCACTTGCTTGAAATGGAATACTGTTGAAAAACATGTACTTATCAATATTAAGAATTTAAAGATCAAGAATTAAAAAAAAAAACATATTATTAAAAAAAATTTTAATAAAATGATTAAACTCATAATTGTAATGTTTTTTATGAATATTCAAATTCACTTATGCTTTAATTCCTCTAAAAAGCAACTACCCTTTGATTTACACAAAGGTTTTAAATCATTCCCTTAATGATTAATGAATTTTCCTTATAGGATAAGTGTTCCTGATGCTTCAAATAAAGGATTCTAACATATTCTAAGTATTGTAAGATCAGGATTAGCAAAATAATAATTAATAATAAATACTATTTGGCAATACGGAGCTATTCTGAAGAGGTATGTTACACTAGGCAAGCAAATCATTATAGCCTCTATCTGATTGAAGTATTTTCTTTGCATTCCAGAGACGGATAGACTTATCATCACTACCAGAAGCTAAAGTATTTCCATCAGGAGAGTAGCAAATTGAATAAACCGTATCTGAATGGCAATCTAATTTGGCTTTTTATTATCCTGTCTTAACATCCCATAAAAGGATAGACTTATCAAAACTACCAGATGCTAATGTATTACCATCAGGAGAGTAACAAATTGTGTAAACCCAATCTGAATGACCATCTAATTTGGTTTTTTATTATCCTGTCTTAACATCCCATAAACGGATAGACCTATCATGACTACCAGATGCTAATGTACTACCATCAGGAGAGTAACAAATTGAAAAAACTGCACTTGAATGACCATCTAATTTGGCTTTTTATTATCCTGTCTTAAAATCCCATAAACAGATAGACTCATCCCAACCACCAGATGCTAATGTAGTACCATCAGGAGAGTAACAAATTGAAAAAACTG
>CAJJDP010000185.1:62702-82003 GCA_905182995.1 Paramecium octaurelia | reverse complement strand
CCTATCTTGTATCTCCTCCCTGTTTTTCATGAAAATCCAACGATCCATCGTTTTTGATTTCTGCCTTTAGAGATATCCTTCTCACAATGTATCATTTTCAGCCAATCCAATCAATTTTGAGATTATACTATTTGGGAAGTTATTTCTAAGTCCAATTGCTTTTCTGAAAGAATTTCTCTGAAGGATTTCCCATTATTTAATGCACATTTTACATTAATTCCATCAGGTCAAATTATTATAGGCATTTGACATACCAAAAAAGGTTATACTTTTATCAGGTTATTTTGTTTAGTTTTCTTATTTTTTTTTCAATTAGAACTTATGTTCCAATTAGGATAAGAATCCGGCCTAATCTAAATCTATTCCCATTAATACTACTTATTTGAGCCGATCCGCAAAGGTCCATTAAATAATTTAACAATGCGACTTTAGTCCATTATTGGTCTCAGGTCCCATATTGTACCAATCTCTAGTGCGTTCTTAATTAGTGGTATGATTCTCATATCTGTCCTTAAATCGTTAATCTTACACATTCTTTCCAGATCAACAGTTGGCTATCAATTTTCCAATTTCTCCACCCCCTCTATACTATCCTATTATGAATAACACAAATTAATGGACTTTGGATACTAAAAAACAAATTTCCGTGCTTCACCCTATTAATTATCAAATAATGGAGAACTTAAGAAGCAAGATAAAAAAACTAAACAATAAAACATAAATGTTGGTTTTATTGCAGCCATATTGGGTTTGACTGTATAATAAGTTTATTGTTTAAATAAATTCAAAAGCAACAAGACAGATAAATAATAATATTTTATAATGGGGAGAGATCATATTAAGTGGATTAAAAAGGAATTAATGAATGCGAAAATAGAGAACATATAAAATAATGAATACTTATATTAAAAGCTTATTATATGATTTTCAATGAAAATGAGGCAATAGCAAAATCGACATTTAGGGTTAATGATGCCAGCATATTCTATATAAATAAATTCTATAGAAAAGGTTTGGAATTAATTAAAAGAGAGACTAAGAGAATTGAATTGTTAATTTAGTTCTACGATTTGTGAAGAGAGATATAAATTTTAATGAATTATCTGAGAAATAAATTGAGTAAACTATTCTATTAATAACACCATATTTGAGGAAGAGTTTCTTGAAATAGATATATTGAATATTTTGTGTTTAAAATGTGTAAGTATTTTAAATAAACTTATCAAATAATGGAAAATCTAATAAATTATTTAAATAAAATACAGCTTTCATTAAACGTTAGTAATACAAATAAAAATATTAATGTTATCTGAATTAGATAAGAAAATTTGTTTAGACATAAATTAGAAATTTTGACAATAGATTTAAAGTAATCATCTGCTGTGGAGGATAAAACCTTTCTATTAAGTGCAAGTGTCTAATCGAGAAGATAAATATGGCTTTGGTTGAAGAGACTAAATCAATGATTAAACAAGCGAAAAGTGAACAATTGAGTTATAAACTCAAAGAATATTAAAGATAAATAGAGAATTAGAGGGAAATTCAATCCTAAATAAAGAATTGAAATTGTCAATTAGCAATACTTAAAGAAAAGTTTAATGTAATATAGATTAGAAATAACTTAAATGGAAATTCAGTTAGAATAATCAGAAATCAAAAATATAAGTCTTTTCTTTTGAAGAAGATGTGTGACTTTTATCAAAGAATTACAAAGGATCATTAAGTTTTGAATTACCTAAGTAATTGGATAAATCTATAGATGACAATTCTTATGTTTATTCATTACAATAGTAATTGGTAATTGTAATTCATAATTAAATGTCCAATTCTTATCTAAGGTTAGTGAAACTTAGAAATTACTAAGGTGGATGAGGAACATTCAGAAATTAAAAAAAAACTATAATTATATTCTAAGAAGGAGGAAAACCCATAAGTAATTATTCACTTATACATCAAATTAGTAAACACCAAGTTTGAATATCTAATGTAATAAACATGGAAAAGAAATTATCATGTTTAATTTCAACCCCAGAAAAATAAATTGAGAAGATTATCTTGTGTAGAATGTATCTTATCAAATGATCCAATTAAATATACCCCTATAAATGATGCTAGTTATATATGGAATGGGTATTTGGGATAAAAAGGATTAAGTTAAGTAATTTTAGAATGAAAGATGTTTAAAAATCAATATAAATCATTCAAAATCTTGAAGAAATTAAATAAAAATACAAATTCTTCAATTTCAGAAATAATCAATAAGGTAATACTTAATATTCTATGTTCTCTGAAAATCATATTAACGAGTTTAATGAAAACATGATATATTAAATGACTAAATTAAAGAATTGGCGGAAATATTAAGTTAGACTGATACATTTCAAGCTTTAGTTGCAAAGTAATTCAATATACAGACAGAAGATCTAAATTAACTTGAAATGATTTAAGGTAATTTAGGAAAACTATTGTAAAATGATTTATTAGCTACTCATAAGATTAATACGATAAAGGAATAAAGTTTTAATGAAATTCCGCAAGAAGAGTATCATCTTTAAAATCAACAATCAATTAAATAACTTAATTTATAAGTGTAACATCATAAGATTTATTAGGATATCATAAAAGAAGCTTAATATTAATATGAATAAATCAAGTTAATCAATAATTTATCAACTGAATTTATAGATGTTTAATTATAGCAAGTACAAGTTTATTAATCTTTATAATTTTAATCAATTTGTATCATAATTAGATTAAGATTGTTCTCAAATTATAAAACTAACTTAGTTTGATAAAATTTAAGCTGAACTAAATTAAATATACAAGGTAAAGTATCCTTATTTGATCAAATTAATTAAAATGAAAAATATTATTTAGATGAATCAATTATTATTTAGATGAATCAATAAAGGATAATTGATTTTAAGAAACATGATGAAGAATAAATTATAATTATTGCAGATCTAAATAATGAAAAAGAACAATTGTTAATTAAACTAAAAGAATATGAGCAATAAAGTAATATAAACCATATTCGATTACTTAATGAAAAATAATTTGAACTTAATCTTAAATACAAGGAAGGAAACTTGGAAAGATCCTAAAAATCAATTTAAAGAATGAAGAAATTGTTTAATAGTTATAACCTACTTTGGTATAAGTAGAATTTTTATTAGAAGAAGGTTTAATTACTCTCAAAATAGCTGACATTCTCAACAACTTGTAAACATAGTAGTTGCTCAATCAGTAGAATTACTTACTCTAAGCAATATCCTTAAAAACAATTCCAATCATAATATGAGTTATTTCAATAATTTAAAAAAAAAATTAGATCACTTCATTCTTAGGAATCATTTAATCACACATACGAGAATAACAATCAGAGGGTATGCGTTATGATAATAATAGATCAATGTAGAACTTATAATATTCATTTCGGGGGTGATTGTTACAATCATGATTAATAAGATAAAAAAGGTAAGAAAATAGAATTTTCCTTTTCAACAAATGATATCATAATAATAGAAGTGGATATTGAAAGTAGTATGTGAAATGGACAAATGAATCCACAAATCAATCCTTTGCATCAACTTCAATCTAGTATTTTTAGACTCTCACTATTGGTGCATACAAAGATTTGTATTCATGTGTACATTTATATGGTTAATCCCTCGGGACTCTCTAAAATTACAATCTTCTCTATGGGTTTATTCTAATTATATCTTCTAGCCCTTTATAATTTTATAAAGATTTCGGTTCAATAACAGATATGCCTTAAAATATAACTAACTAACAACTCAGAATATAAAAAATTAATATTTCAATATAATTAATGATTTCTTTTCTTAGATATAAACAATATCTCAAGAGTAATTCATTATATAATTTTTTTCTGTGACTTAAGAAATATCTGTTGAATCAATAAATGCCACTATTTACTTATTTGGATGGATCTTCTGTGAAAGCAGTCTTTAAAGCACCTATCCTGTTTTCGATCATTTGCAATTGCAAATTTTCCAAATCTTTACGATATTCTGATAAAAGAAATCAAGCTTTGATCCGTAGCCTAATTCAATTAAAATTTCGATCCATTTTCAACTTCAGCTTAAATTTTTCACTCTTAAAACCCAAAAATTTGTCAAATTCTAATTTACAAAGACATCCAGAAATAGTTTTTAAAGTTGAAATAATATAATGCTTTTACAGATTTATGATTACTTGCGTTTCTTCATAAGATAATTCAATTTAATTTTAAATATATTTATATTAAACTTCATCTATTTCTTGAAATTTATATAATCCTTTAAATGAAGCATTGAATTGTGATTTAATGCTTTTTTGAATAAATCCCATTTAAAATACACAATTGATATTAAAGGGTTTACAATGGTTTAGCCAGAATAAATGATTATCGGGAGCAAAATTGCAATGAAGTGTTGTAATATGAAGATTATGAGGGATGTAGCTAATAATATGATATTATTGTTTACTTAGAATATTATTATTATAGTATGTATTTCATGGAATGGATAAGATCAAATCGCTAAATATGAATAAATAAATGGATCATTCGCATAAACTCAAACCAACAGAAATAAAATTTGAAATCTTCTTAAGTTGCAATCGTCTGGAACCAACTATAATATTAAATTGTTGTACTCAAATAGAAAAGGTTCATATTAGACATATGATGAATATCCTTAAATCTTGTACAGATTTTACATTTATGCAAATTCATTGAAACTCTTTAGCGGATTAATACAAGGTTACTTTAACAGGATCCTTTTCAGTCTGATTTATTCATCATTCATTACAATAAAATTAAAAATTATAAAATTGTATTGTTTTTATGAACTAATAATTCACTGTTCTCCTTGTTCTACTTTAAAGATTGCATCCTAAAACTCCTATTCAGAAACATTAGGTATTTATTCCCATTTGGATAGAGTTGCCCCACTATTAACTCTATATGGGCTGAATTTAATAGGTAAGTTATTAAATAATTTCGGTATAACATGAACAACGGCTAGCTTTTTCAATACAATGGCCACTATAACAATTGCAGCTCCTCCTACAATAGTACCAATTGCAATAGAGACTGCTTGTTTTGCAGCTTTTGAGTTTTAAACACAAGCTTGATTTTCCTCTAAACTATACCCAGATGAGCAAGTTTTACAAGTTTCGGATGAGGTGCAGGTTTAACAATGCTCAACTTCACAAGCTATGATAATTTATAATAAATTACAATAGCATATTTTATCCTCAATACTATATTATTAGCCTTCGTTAAAGTTACTTAAATTACCTTCATCTTTGCCTTTTCCACTATCATCGCAGACTGAACATTAGACAGAATTATCACTTTAACACTATAGACATTTGGATGGACAAGCAGAACATATAGAATTTTATAAGCAAAATCCAGATTAGCATTGTGAACATTAAGAAGCAGTATAAACTTAACAATAGGATGGACAAGTAACACATTATTTATTTTCTAATCTGTATCTTTAAGCACAGTAAGTACATTCATCTTTTTTTAAGCAAGTAGCACAATTTGAAGAACAACTAACACATTTGTCGGCTTCAAGATAATTATTATTATTGCACTTTTGACAAGAAGTCTCACTTGTGCATTCTTTACAGGAATGATTGCATTGAGTACATTGTTTTTATTGCAAATAATACCAGTTTTGCATTGAAAAACACTCAATACTTGAACATGACTCGCAATTATCTTTGCATTTAACACAATTAATTTGATCTAAGTAATATTATGGTTGACATTCAAGGCAAGATGTAGCATCACAGGATACGCAATTGCTATTACACTACAAACAATCTTTCTCTTTGCAATAATAACCAGTTTTGCAATACGAACACTCTTGCACTGTGCAACTCAAACAATTTGAATTAAAATCCACACACTATTTAGAGGTGGGTCCAAATAATACATTCTATCACATCATTGACATTCCTGTTGTGTACATATTGTACATCCGGTTTAACATAGGACACAAATATTTTAATAAACTTAATATGGACCTGCACATTGATTGCATGTAGTTGATGTACATGATAAACAATTGGTTTAACATTTTTCACATAAATGCCCATTATTGTAGTATCCAGTTTGACAATTTGTACATTTTTCGGAAGTACATGATAAATAAATATCGAGGCATGGTGAACATTCAAATTCTACTAATTAAAGAAAAATCCGGGTTTGCAGGATTCACAACGTGCTTCTGAGTCACATTTCTAACAATTTTGCATACATTCTAGGCAATTTTATCCATTTTATATAATATCCAGTTTAGCATTAATTGCATTAAGATGAAGTGCATTATAAACAGAAATCTTAACATTTCACACAGTTTTAACCTTCTAGATAATAACTTCCTTTGCATTCAAAACAATTTATGTTTGAACATGACTTACAATTAGCGTTACAGGCAGTAAAAGATTGGCCATCTGCATAATAACCATCATCACATTTCGCACATCCCCTGTTATAACACTCTAAGCAATTATTATCGCATGAATTACAAGTATAATCACTTTTATAATAAGTATGTCCATCCTAAATGCAAATTGTACATTTAGTAGCAGATTCACATTAAGCACATTTTGAATTGCATTTTATATAATTTGTACCATCGAAATAAAAACCATCTACGCATGATGTACATTAGGTGTTACTTGTACATTTTAAACAAGGTGAATTGCATGCTGCACAATTCTTATCATTAGTTAAAAACGAGAATTAGGTACAAGATGTGCATGTTGTTGAATTTTGACAGATTTCACATTTTGAATTGCAATTATAACAGTTATAACAATCAATAATATAGTATTTTGATGATTAGGAATTAGTCTATTTTAATTAAATGGATATTCCATGTAAATATTGAATATCTTTACTATTCATACAAATATACTTAAAGTTTATCATCTATATTGTATCTGTAGGATCGATATATTAATTACTCAGGCAATTTGTAGATGAAGCATAGCAACTTACACATTCCAGATCACATTCTTTACATTTATTTGAAGATACTATTTCATCCCAATCATAATAATAATGAGTTTCACAAGTACATGTTGTACATTCAGTACATTACTCAGGACTTATAAGAAGATATCCATAATCGCAAGCTAGACGCTCTCCAGATGATATTTAACAATTACTACAATGATTTGTTGGGCATTTTGAACATAAATTATTGATGGCAAGGTAGTATCCACTAATACAAGAAGTGCAGGAATCTTCTGTTGATTTACAAGTCTTGCAAGGAGCCTTGCATTATAGGCAATCAGTTGTTCCTTAATAATATCCTTCATTGCATTCATAACATTAGATATAAGATGATTATTTTACACATGAACCTGTGCTTTGAACCGGACATTATATGCATTCATTACCATCTAAAAAATATCCTTTAACACACTCTGTACATATATTATAAAAAAACGCATGATAAACAAGGCATTTCACAATTTAAACATTATTTTTTATATAAATAATATCCTACAATACAACTTTTGCAATCATTAGGACTTTCTGAATTGCATTTAAGGCACAGAGATGTGCATCGATAACATGTTGCATCTAAATTCAAGAAATTGCTTGTTCTGCAACTTGTAAATTTCATTAGTTATAAACATTTTATTATATGTTTAAGGTAATTGCTATCCAAATGCTTCTTATAAACAAGTATTGTTTACTCAACAATAGTCTTACTTGTCTAAAGGTAATGTAAAAGTTTGCTAACAACTCATATCGATTATGTTGTTATACTGGCATAGAGAATATAATTTATAATAGTATTTTGGTAATTTTAAAAATTTCATAATTAAAAATATTTATTTTGATTATTTTACAAGTATGCGATAGGATTAATTACTAATTTATTTATATGATTATGAATTAGGCTAGTAACAAGGAAACTTGCATTGGAAAACGATATTACTCAATTAAAATTAGGAGGATGTCTTTAATATTGTTGGAACATAATTATCGATTTTGCATACTAAAATACCATCTGGTTTGAATTCATAATGTTCTCCTTATGTTGGTGCAATTAAATTTCTAATCCCGTATTCAAAAAGTAATATGCACAGATCACTCTGAAGAATAAAATAATTATTAGTATGTAAAATTATTAATAAACTCTAGATATTATTATTCTAAAATCTTAACTATAAATCTTTAATAATTTATTAGATAAATATCTTTAATGAGACTATTGCTGTTGTTTTTCTTATAACACTCAGATTTTGCTCCCTTGCGAGCTGCGGATGTAAATGCAAAATTTTCTTAGATTATCTTTATATTTAAGAGAAACATCCATTTTTAAGGGGAATTACAAAGATGTAGTTTTGTTTATTAATGGAGTACTTCTATCCTCAGCAAGAACCATTGTTTTATATATAACAGGTATTGACAATGGTCCTTTAAGAAACTTAATCTACAAAAACCCTGTTGGTTACGACGTATTAATTTCTATCATAGTGAAATTCTTATAAGCATATTCAATCAATACTGTTAGCTTACATATAGGATCAGGATGAAAGATAGAAAAATATGCAAGTATTCACAATAACAGCTGGGAGGATGGCTGAGAAAATCATTTTTGATGATGGACACTCCTTTATAATCAATTTAAAAATCTTTGACAATATTTATCAAACCAAGATAATAAATATTTTACGATTTGATTAAGTTTGAATCCATTTTTTTCTATATAAGTAAGCTGAACCTGTTGTAAGATTTTCTGATTAATTGGTATTGGGATTGAAATTGTACAAAATACTGTAGATTAATAAATTACTTCCATCAAAATATAAGCCTTCTACGCCTTTTGATAATCACTATATATATTAAAACCACAATAATTTTCTCATCTTATAATACTGGATAATTAAATAAAATTTCTTTGTACCTTATATTTCTATTTAATCATTATCAATAAATAATGTTGTTTAACCACATCAATTTTGAGTATAAAGTATTTAGAATTGACATTTTTATCATTCTATTTTATAGCCCTGCTCGAAGATAATTTAATTCCAATTCTTGAAAGATTAATTTATCAAAATTGTTTCTAACCTCTAAGTTTGATTTTTCATTAATGAAATTTGAGATTTTCAACCCATAGGTTTAATTCCACAGCTTTAGCAACTTATTTTAATGACAAGAATACAAAAGCAATTTCTTGAAAATATAAACTTATTTTACTTGAAATGCATTTTATATTATTTCGAAGAATTACATTGGTTTAATTATTATTTTAGATTTATGTTTAGAATAAAGCTCACTTTTGATTAGTGTAAACTTTGATTGATCATTTATCTATTTGATTTACATATGCTAAAGTAATCTGCTTTATAACCATCACAATACTCTTAATATTTTTGTTGATATGATGCGTGATATTTTCAATTATAAAAGGTCATCCCTTTTTTGAATGAAGAACTCTAAAACCTAACATTCATCAGCAAAAAAATCCTGAAGATTTTTAACGTATAATCAAACAGTGATAAATATATAATTTTTGCAAAAAAAAGATACAAATTTGTTTCAAAGGGAAGAAGCCCCATTATGAAAATTATGAGGATTAGGACATTAATGGAGAGAGGTTACATGGAGGATCATGCTTTAAAAAATTATCCGTTTGCGGATCGCGACGTAAATAAGGAGAGACCGAAGGGGACCTCATATTTAGGAGAATGATTTCCTGTTGGTTTTAAAAGAAGATAAGTCCTATGGATCATTGGAAGCCTGAAAATTAAAATGAAGAAAGTAGGATTGAAGGTTGGCATCAATGGTTACTGGGCAAAACTTTTCAATTATTAGTTCCCCACTTAATAGAGTACCGGATAACAAAATCAGGAAATGAGATTCTTAAATTGGAAATTTTTTTCGAAATTATAAGATTTTATCAGAATGATCAATCAAAATTCAAAATTAAGGTTTGAAAATGTCATAACAACCATATAAGCAAGAATAGTGATACACAAATTTAACTCATTCCTAGTTAATAGTTATTGGATTAGAGACCACAAAAAGACCTTCCATATAATGGAAAATGACATAGGAATTTGGCATCATGTTCTTTTACATAGATATTATATTTAAAACAATTAATATAAAGTTTAAGAACTATTCATTTCTGTAGAAAATTATGAAAAACAATTAATTTAATCAAAAACGTAATATTGAACATTATTATGTTTTAAGATGCTGATTAAATTTTAATTTAGAATAAGGAAATCCTCTTATTACAATTTTTCTAGTTATTTTAGAATCCTCTATTTATGATGGACATAAAATGATGAGAACATAAAATATAAAAGTTTATTTCAAATATATTTTATAAAATTCATTCTTTTTACGGGCAATCAAACTTGAGAGACGAACTTAAAGAAAATTTTTCATTTAATCTTGGACAACTAGGTAATACTACATCATGTTTTATTACATAAATCATAAACAGACAACTTAGACTCATTCTATTAGGACTAAGAAAAAGATAAAATATAATTAGTTCAATTGGGTTGGTCTAATTAAATTAGTGCAGCTAGGGGAAGAAAGATGTTGGTATAAAAAGGAAAGAGAATTGACAAATAGAAATCAAGAGGTTAATCTAAATAGAGGCTAAACATATGGCATACGGCAGAACCGAAGAAGTACTTATAATTTAAGAGCGAATATCAGATGCAGAATCAGTAAGGAGTTAAAAGCTTTTCCGAAAAATGAAAGTGGATCCCCAAGGAGGGATTGTGATTAAATAGAAAAAGTTGTTTTAGAAAAGGAACTAATTGAGATAGGAGGGATTGAAATTATCTTTAATTGGATTAGCTATGCTCGAGAAAAGGAAGGCAAGGATATTGTTTTGCCTCCAGAGAATGTCTTTCCTAAAGGTCTAAGAAGTTTTTGGAAGAGTATGGATGCAGTAACTACCTCAAACTCTTATTAATTTGAATTGGAAATTTCTTGAGAAATCTAAAGTAATAACAGTAGTAAAATACCTTAGAAAGGTCTCTTCGTTAACGGTACTAAGAAAGATTTAATAAGAAAATAAATCTTTTCTGAATTGATTAACGATAGTCTAGAGGAACTTGAAGTAGAAGCCAGGGGTTTACTCTCCTTGATTTAGTTGTCATACATTGGATCAGACATTGAAATTTCTTTANTTAAAATGAAGAAAGTAGGATTGAAGGTTGGCATCAATGGTTACTGGGCAAAACTTTTCAATTATTAGTTCCCCACTTAATAGAGTACCGGATAACAAAATCAGGAAATGAGATTCTTAAATTGGAAATTTTTTTCGAAATTATAAGATTTTATCAGAATGATCAATCAAAATTCAAAATTAAGGTTTGAAAATGTCATAACAACCATATAAGCAAGAATAGTGATACACAAATTTAACTCATTCCTAGTTAATAGTTATTGGATTAGAGACCACAAAAAGACCTTCCATATAATGGAAAATGACATAGGAATTTGGCATCATGTTCTTTTACATAGATATTATATTTAAAACAATTAATATAAAGTTTAAGAACTATTCATTTCTGTAGAAAATTATGAAAAACAATTAATTTAATCAAAAACGTAATATTGAACATTATTATGTTTTAAGATGCTGATTAAATTTTAATTTAGAATAAGGAAATCCTCTTATTACAATTTTTCTAGTTATTTTAGAATCCTCTATTTATGATGGACATAAAATGATGAGAACATAAAATATAAAAGTTTATTTCAAATATATTTTATAAAATTCATTCTTTTTACGGGCAATCAAACTTGAGAGACGAACTTAAAGAAAATTTTTCATTTAATCTTGGACAACTAGGTAATACTACATCATGTTTTATTACATAAATCATAAACAGACAACTTAGACTCATTCTATTAGGACTAAGAAAAAGATAAAATATAATTAGTTCAATTGGGTTGGTCTAATTAAATTAGTGCAGCTAGGGGAAGAAAGATGTTGGTATAAAAAGGAAAGAGAATTGACAAATAGAAATCAAGAGGTTAATCTAAATAGAGGCTAAACATATGGCATACGGCAGAACCGAAGAAGTACTTATAATTTAAGAGCGAATATCAGATGCAGAATCAGTAAGGAGTTAAAAGCTTTTCCGAAAAATGAAAGTGGATCCCCAAGGAGGGATTGTGATTAAATAGAAAAAGTTGTTTTAGAAAAGGAACTAATTGAGATAGGAGGGATTGAAATTATCTTTAATTGGATTAGCTATGCTCGAGAAAAGGAAGGCAAGGATATTGTTTTGCCTCCAGAGAATGTCTTTCCTAAAGGTCTAAGAAGTTTTTGGAAGAGTATGGATGCAGTAACTACCTCAAACTCTTATTAATTTGAATTGGAAATTTCTTGAGAAATCTAAAGTAATAACAGTAGTAAAATACCTTAGAAAGGTCTCTTCGTTAACGGTACTAAGAAAGATTTAATAAGAAAATAAATCTTTTCTGAATTGATTAACGATAGTCTAGAGGAACTTGAAGTAGAAGCCAGGGGTTTACTCTCCTTGATTTAGTTGTCATACATTGGATCAGACATTGAAATTTCTTTAGGGAACACTTAATCCATAAATTGTCCTATTGAGGTAAGAGGATGGATAGAAAGCGAAGAGATTTTGGAGGAAGATTGTGGATAATGAAAAAATTGTCATATGGAAGAGGATAATCAGTAATTTTGAAGTTTGCCTATTAGATGAAAAGAAGGGACTAGCAAGGATAAGTATTGAAGATATATGACATGCACTTTGTGCTTATACAATTATAATTGAAGCAATATGTTCAAACTCCTGCCCATCAAGTTTGGACCTTGATTTACACAAAAGCCGTCCACAATGACATACTATTATTATTATTAATCGTTATAATCATTTTAATGAATAGTTTGGCTAATTTTAAGTTATTATTAAAAACACGTAATTCAAATGATTTATACAATTTACATTACAATCTTATAAATTATTATACATTAGATTTCTATCTCTACTGAATTTGTGTGAGTATATTGATTAAAATTATTAATTATTCTTTTTTAGATTGGGCGCAAAAAAAAAGTTAATGATTTTTCAGATATTCAAGTATTATATTTTCAAATTGATTGCCTTCACATTAATGAAAATAGTTCAATATATGTTTTATATCCTCCAATCGAATCAATTAAACCCAGTAAGCTAAATCAAAGAATTAATCTTGAATCTGTTGATATAGTCTCTTAATAAAATTCAAAAGAAAATAAGATAGTTACGCATCCTTAAATTTATTATTATAACTCTAAACTTAAACTCTAGTAACCGAATTCAAACCTTTATAAACTAATGTTTAGTTTTTTTATCTGAGAAATGCAAGCTGCTAATAGAATCCTATTTGATGTAGCGTTTCTTCTCACTTAATAAACTTGATTTCTAATAAGAAGAGCAAATTTCTAATTAGCCAAGGGCCAGTAATTATTTCAATCAAATTCATTAGAAATAACGGATTTTGGTTTGGCTCAATAAACTTAAGGCTTGATGATTTTTTATTTTTTCAATTAAAATTAAATAAAGGAATCATGGATAGTCTTTTGAAGACTGGAAACACTGTGATACTTTTTTTGATGAAGGGAAATTTAAGAATTACTTAAAATACAGAAATAATTATGTAAGATGAATAAAAAATGGAAAAATTGTTTGTTTAAAAAGTCTAAAGAAATTTTTGAATTTAAAATAAAATCTTCCTAGTTTTAGATAAATTTAAAACTGCTATGGAGGATTCACTAACTATTTTATCAAAATAATTTTATACCTCATACTTAAATTACTTTAATGATACCAATTTATTATCAATATTAATTGATCCTATTAATTTTACTATGAATTTTGTTTTCCTAAAATTGATAATTCAACCTTATTTTTTAGCTTTAGCTTTCTATTTTTTTAAAATTAGCAAATTAATTAATTTATTTCAATGATAGGTTTCATTATTAATTCATTCCCTAAAGAATCCATACACTATTTATTTAATACTTAGAATATTTTATCCATCTCCTATTTTATTTTAGATTATTTTCTGATGTCTCTATTTCATAAAATTACTTGAAAGGCAATTTTAATGGTTATGATTACTAATACATCTAAATCCTTCATGGTTTTATTGCCAATAATGATTCTTATAAAGAGATTTGATTTAGTAAAATTGACTACAATTTCTTTAGAAGATAGTTTATACTTTCATCTGAATCTGAAATAAGGGAAAGAAAAATATTTAGGGAAGGATGATGATAAATATTATTGCTGTGCTTTGTTAGCATTTGAAATGATAAATCTTTTTCTTATAAACCATATAGAATTAATGAAAATTAAGAGCATCTTAAAAAAACTTTCCATATAATTTAATATTATCCATCACTGATAATGATTCCGTAGCTGTATTTAGAAAATTAGAAATTACTCAAACTCTAAACTAAAAAATCTTACAATAGAACTCATTTTTTATATATTCACTAAAACCTAAATGCAATTAGAATGGATTTGGATTAAGATTTGGATTAATACTTCCTATTTTAATGAAAGCTATTGTTTAATCATGAAAATAATCATCCATGTTTTCAATAACTTTAACTCAATTAAAGTAATGAGTATTAGAATCAGTTTGTACTTCAAAGATGAAAATTTATTTTGATTATAATTAAAAGGTTCCTTCATTCAAAATATTAAATCCTTTCTGTTTTCGTTAATATTTTGTTGATGATTTTCTATTATTACATTTTATTATTTTGAAATTCTTTTCAATAAATGTGCATGTTGGCTCTTTAATTTCATCCAAAACCTATTCAGTATCATTTAAACTTAAGTAATAAATTAAATTCAAATTAATAATTTAACATAATAGGCAATTCTACGACAATTTAATAGTACTTTCAGTTTAATTTAATATCAAATCATCAAAATAAAGACAAAATTACACTTGNTGTTAGTAATAAATATATTGATCTGATTTTTTTTCTAAGATAAATTGCAACCATGAATATTGAACCTTTTTCTTTCTATTACAATCAATTTATAAGGAATTATTTTATCTTCTTTTCTGGTTATTTTTAACTAAACCATGATGAATTGTAATAAAATTATAATAAAAAAAAGATTTCAAATTCTGGAAATATCATAGTTTTTTTAATAAATGCTATTATATCAAAAGTTAAGGATAGAAAAAATGAAAAAGAAGCTATAGTTTTTATGTAAAATAAATTAGAATAAGTATATAATTAATTTTAAGATCATCCTTTTTTTTATGTTAATTTAATATTTTTTATTAAAAGAGTAATAAATCATTCTAAAATTATCAATCTATATTTATGATATGTTAAATTTATGTTTAAGCTTTAATCGAAAACAATAACTTACTAATAATTATCTTATCGTTTAAGTTTTACGTTCTTCCTTTTGCTCATTCAGAATATTAAGATAGATTAATATAGTTTGAATTAACACAACAACTCAATTTAAAATTAATATAAAAATCAATAAATTATACATTGTATGAAGATGGTTAAATTATAATTAAAGGAAATCATAAATGAATAATTTGAAATTATTAAATTATTTCATAATAATCAATTATTCAAAAAAAAAGTATCACAATTGTACTAGGAAAATATTTTTCACTTTTGTGCGTGCAATAACAATATCTAATTAGATTAATTATTTTCTCATTTATTATTTGAATGCTGCTTGAAAGGATACATTATTGAAAAATAATATTTTTGTTTTGAATTGTAGTTATTTTTAAAGAAATTAAAAATTTAACTATTATATGAAATAATTAATCTAATCTTCGAAAGTTTATAATCTTATAAATTATTATATATTAGATTTCTATCACTACTGAATTTGTGATAGTGAGTAAATTGATCAAAATTATTAATTATTCTTTTTTTGATTGTGAGCAAAAAAAAATTAATGATTTTTCAGATATTCAAGTATTATATTTTCAAATTGGTTGCCTTCAAATTAATCAAAATAGTTCAATATATATGTTCTATATCCTCCAATCGAATCAATTAAAGCCAGTAAGCTAAATCAAAGAATTAATTTTGAATTTGTTGATATAGTCTCTAAATAAATTCAAAAGAAAGTGAGATAGTTACACATCCTTAAATTTATAATTATAACTTTAAACTTAAACTCTAATAACCGAATTCTAACCTTTATACACTAATGTTTAGTTTTTTATCTGAGAAATGCAAGCTGCTAATAGAATCCTATTTGATGTAGCAATGTTTTGTTAGTCATTTAAAATGATATAATTGATTTTTCTTATAAGCTTTTTAGAATAATGAAAATTCAGATAAATGGGCATCTTAAAAAACGTTCCAAATAACAATAAAACTCATTTTTTATATACTCACTAAAACCTAAATGCAATTAGAATGGATTTAGATTAATTCTTTCTATTTTAATGAAAACTATTTTTTAATCATTAAAATAATCATCCATGTTTTCAATAACTTTACCTAAATTTAAGTAATGAGTATTAGAATCAGTTTGTACTTTAAAGATGAAAATTAATTTTGATTATACATAAAAAGGTTCCTTCATTCAAAAATATTAAATCCTTTCTGTTTTCGTTAATATTTTGTTGATGATTTTCTATTATTACATTTTATTATTTTGAAATTTTTTAAATTAATGTGAATGTTGACTCTTTAATTTCATCCAAAACCTATTCAGTATCATTTAAATTTAAGTAATAAATTAAATTCAAATTAATAATTTCAAAATATTGACAAAACTACCCTTGATGCTATTTTAGAACTTTAAAATTTATTTAAACCATAAGTTGATTGCAATTTGTGAGGATGGAAAAAATTCATTAGGTTTCTCAAAGTACCATTATTTTGAATAGTAAGATTTTCGAAGTCTATTCTTCTTTATTCCTTGAGTAAATTTAATGTTACCTTTGAGGTAATAAATTTTAATTGATCTAAAAATAGAAAAAATTTGGATCTCTCTCATTAATGATTCATATTAATTAAATAATTATAAGAATTTTGATATTTTTGATGTTTTTGATCAAGTAATTATTGAGAGATCCAACTTCTAATTGACCAAATTACACTCGCCTCGCTTTGGACAAAATATATTATTAATTTAATGACTCTACTCTCCTTAAGTATATTTTTGTATTTATTGAATATCTAATTCTATTAAATGAAAGGATAGAATAAATTAATTGAAATTAATAAAGATTTTTTTAAATTAGTATTTCCAACAGAAATTATTGATTTTCCTAAATGTGTAAAATTGATGAGCTATTGTAAAGCCTCTAGCTTTGGAATAGAAGTAAGATTACCCAGTTCACAGTTGAATGCTATTTATGATTCTCTGTGATGGGAATCATAAAAAAGTCTCAATGATAATTGTCAGTAGTAAGATATTGAAAATTTGTTTAAAATCATAGTTAATTTATGTTGACATAGGAAAGCAATTAGATTGTTAAAATGATTGTTCAGAAATATTGGTTTTAATTCTGATAGAGTGAGATCTTTGTCATATAGAAAAAAAGCCTTATGTGTTTCTAATAAATAAGAATGACTTATCCTGTTAAATGAAAGTTAGCCTTCATTAAGGGCTTAATATCCTATCTTTAAGAGATAAAGAAGTTATTAGAGCAACTTATAGGATAGCTAATTAAAATGAATAATGTATAACTGCAAACCAGATTGCTTTACAAACTAAGCCAGTTTTCCTTACTCATTTAATAAATAACTCTAGAAAATAAAGTAAACCCTTTTAAGTAATGAGTATTGTGGTTAGCCTTTTTTAGGAAATCTCAAAGAATAAACATGTAACTTTTTATAGTTATAATATAGGTTTCACTCCATTTAGTCTTAACCTATTTGATATCTATTTTAATGAGTTTTTCAAATATTATCTGGACAATATCGATTACTTTACAATAGTGAAATATTTAGGAAGTAGTGAAGCATTAGTATATAATTATTAGCAATCTATATTTTGGAAAATTTTATTTTTAGTCTATACTAAGTAATTTTGTAAGTTGTTGGAATTGCATTTAATTGATGACAATAGGAAGACTGATATTAAAGAGAGTCAAAGCAACAGTTTCATCTTGCATTTACATAACAATTTTTAAATGGATAATCCTTATTAAAAAAACTAATAATAAGTCATACTATTTTGACTTATTTAAGTATGTGTATCGTATCTAGTTTGAGAAATTTTAAAGTCGTTTAATTTTTATAATTGAAAATAAATTAGATTTATAAAAATCTCCACCTCACTTTTCAAAATCCCCTATCGTGTAATATGAAGTCTAAATTTATTTTTGTCTTTCTTGATTTCTGAATTTCACTAGTATTAAAGAACTCAAAGGTGGTGTTACATTAAGAATAAAATTATCTAAGTTCAAATTAATTTGTTACTTGATTTTACTAACATTTAATTGGAATTTTAATCGTAAAAAATATTAAGGCTAAATGTTTCTTTTTTCAAAAGTATAAAATGATGAAGAGCTTTGGGTTAGAAATAGGGAAATTGGTTAGAAGAACGTAATTATTAAATTGAAATGGTGTGAAGTGAGATTTGTGGATGCTAATTACAATAATTCTAAATAAGAGGAATTAAAAATGTAAGAGGTCAATATAAACCAGGGTGTATATTGGATGGATATAATAGAAGGAGATCTATATCAATCCATAAGAATGAATTGAATAGATAAATGAAAAGGAAAGAAGAAAGAGGTTTTAATGAAAAGAATGTCTGAGCCAATTTTAGAAAAGGACGCTACATTTATATTTTTGAGAATTCAAGCCAATTGTTATATATAAAATTTAATATCCCTTCAGGTGTAACTTTTAGTTTCATAAATGAGAGTTAAAAATTAATGTTCTTTTTGGTTTTTGAAACAAGCTGGCTCTTGAATATTCCCTTGAATGATTATCTTATTGAAAATATTAAATTCACTATGAAATGGGTGATGTTGGCTATTGGTAAAATATGTAATTAATTAAATATTTATATTAGTAGGCCAATCAAAATCTTTAAACTGAAAGTTTAAACCAAAATCATAAAACTATTTATTCAAATTCCATGTAACTGAAAAAGAATATCTAATTAACTTTCTTTTAAATTAAAAATTATACAGATATTAAATGTAATATTTTTCATAATTGTTAATATGTTCTGATTTGTATTTAATTTGATTGATTATCCCATGTGATCAAATACTCTCCATTATCACTCATTACTCC
>CAJJDP010000185.1:37412-49737 GCA_905182995.1 Paramecium octaurelia | reverse complement strand
GAATTTATCATCATCAGCTGTTGATTACTTAAGATCTATTGTTAAAATCTCTAAATTATGTTTTTAACACACTTTTCTATCCAAATCACATAACATTTATATAAATTAATTATCCTTAAGATATTTATAATCAAATTATTAGTATTTTATATACATTTCTAATTATTCATCCATCTTATAGATAGCTTTTATTAATAATGAACTTTATTGTTGAGTAAAAAACAAATTTGTATTTTGATTTGTAAATTAAGTTATCAGGCAAACTTTAATTCATTTTGTTATCAAACAAGAACTTATCATTAATTACACTTAAAGATGTACAACATAAAAAACCAACTTAAGAATGCAGAATTAATCAAGTTAAAAATATCTTTACTAATAGAGTTTAAAGAAATTAGATATTGTAATTTATTCAAAATAAATATTAAAAAACTTTTCGAGCTATGTCAATTATATAGAACTAATCTCAAAGTAAATCCATTACATCAAAAATAATACTTTGAAATAAATAAATTACTTAAGTCAAATGTTTATGTTGAGAATTTTTATACCCTCCTAAGCAAACTTAAAATTGTTTGCTTTTCATGATTACATATTGAGCAACGAATTCTGAGAATATTCAAAGTAATGAAAATTGATTAATAAAGCAAATTACGTTTGTCCTGAAAAGTTAATAGACGAATTAAAGTAGATCCAGAATTTTTCATACTAAAAGGTTTTGTTATCTTAAAAAAATTACAAATGATAAGGAAATTAGACATTTATTTATTTAGATGATACAATGGGTTAGTTTCCTTTATATTAATATTGAATTAGGATTTAGCAAAATCAGTAAATAAGGATGGTTTAATATTTAAATATGAATTGATTCTAGAATGGAAAAATGATTCTTTTGAATATCAAAGAAAATTGTTCTTTGAGTTTTAGGTACTAAACATGTAATAATATTATAACTTTGATAAAGTAATGATATATAATATATTAATTAAATGGGGAAATTATTTATAGAGTGTAAATTGCAAATATAATCAAGAAAGAGCTTTTACTTAATTTTTTCATCATAATTCTTCTTCTTCACATTTAACAATTATGTAAGAAAGTTCCTAATTTAATATTCTTGCCTTGAGGTAATTTTTTTATTCAAACATCAAAAATTCTTCAACAAATAAGTCCCTATGCCAATTTTGGTTAAGGATTCTCTGTGATTCTAAGATTTTTTGAAAGATACTATGGTTTTTTTATACTTGAAATTATTGATAAAAGTATATATGTTAAGCTCTACTCTAAACTAAGATAAATATACTTATTATTACCATTTAACACATTAGTTTTTAAATAGAAAATATCCAAAACTACACTCAACATTTGATCCATCGCATCTACTGTAGCCTTCTAAATTGCAATTTAATTCAATCTCTTATTTTGTAAGATATGAAAATGCTTCAGCTACTGATACACATTCTTCTTGGTCTTTTACATCCACAAATCCTTCCTAACAATTACAAGTTTTTCCAGTTCTAGAAAATTGTCTATGACTATTTTCGTGACAACTGAGACAGTTTAAAGGTGTTGGACCATCACAATCTAAACATGAATAATCACAACTAACTACAACCACAGGAACTTCAGGCTAGCAATATAAATAAAACTTAATATCACTGACATATCCTCTAAGATATGATTTCACATAATTATCCCCTCCAATAAATATGTAGTATGTAGCTCCAGAAAAGTGCTTTATAATTTTATCCCAAATGTATTTATAGTATTAATTTTCAGAAGGAAAATATAAAGTAAATTATGGTTAGCCATCATTATTCAATGTTCCTATTTCAAATGAAAAATAATGCCAAGTAATAAACATGGAAGAATACTGGTCGCCATATTCAGAAATTTTATCATCCTCTTAAGTCTTATATCTCGATTTTACTGGAAATGCGTAACTGTAAGTGGAAATTTTAAAACCATTTTCCCCTGGAACACTACTCTGAAAGTATTTCAATAAAACTTCTCTATCACCGATATAAGAATCATCACTATAATTGTAATTAATAGTTATTCTAAAAATTGTTGTTTCTAGGAAAGGTAAATTTGGCACGTCTAGTTTTATCCATCCTTGGATCTAGTAGATAGGTATGTTGAGTACTGATGTTTACATCTGAATAAGATCGAATCCACTCATATACTAAATTTTCTGGCTCATATTATATTCTTTACTAAAGCAAATATCATATTTAATAAATTAATTAACGCACTATTCTAAATCTAAAAGAATGTTCTAATTATTTGATGTAAATAAATTTGACATAGACCCAATAAACTAAGTTAGTTACACTCGATCTCCATTTTTGTTTTTGTATGAATATATTCCACCAACATTATGTCTAATTTGGCTCACGAATGACGGTGTATCCAAAATTTAATATGTTTTTAATGGTTCATGATTGTTATAGATTCCAATTGTTGTTATTTTTGTAAGAAAATCAAAATATGCATAACACAAAATCCATATACCTTCAATTATTGTATATGTATTGAATTATATTAAACCAGATGATTTAGCAAATGAATAGTAGATACTTGGTTGAAATCTTTAATCAATCTAGTCAACTACTAATGAAACAACTAAAATTTAGATATTGTTCTCCCTTTGTTTCATTGAATATATAAACTATCCTCCTTAGATCGTATTTGATCTATTTATAGATCCATCTAGTTACCATTCCCTATTACCTAAAATAATAAAGGGTAATAATACTCAAGTCTGACATCAGACCAAAAGGCTGATATTTTGTCCAAACACCATATCCAATATTTTCTTAATAATGTACGACAACTTGTGGTACATTTAAGTCAAGTAATAAAATAAAGGACCGTATGGCATAAATGTGCATTAGCTATTAGTATTACTATAGAATAATGCAATGGATTACTGTATGTATGACAGAAGTGACAAAATTTCAAATATAGATTTGAGCATTAAAGCAATATGATTATGTTATTTAAGATGAAAAATAATAATATCACTTATATAGATGCTTAAATTGCCTTAATTTACTATTCAAATAGTTACAGAGTTTTTGGTATTTAATTATTTGTAATAAATATGTATTAGACTTCAAACTATTTCGATATGAATAAATTTGAAATACAATAAAGATTTAAAAAACTTCGGGTTAAAAATAATGGAAAAGGACAAATCTTAATATGCTTGTTTAAATTGGTTCTTCAGAAACATAAATCAATATAGCAACTAAAAATTAGAATAAACTTATAGCTACTTAAAATCAAACGATGTATAGATGCTTCACTGAATTAGAGATATCAACTTCAAGAGACAAATTTATTTTTTCTTGAATTTTAATTAGAAGTTGTAATATTTTATACAACCAGAAATTTATTCATATATTTATAAGATTACGAATTATTATATATTGCTATTGATTAGAAATTATAAATTAATATTTAATCGTAATGCTACCCTCAATTTGGTTTGAAATAAAGTGGAAGAAGTTTTATCTCAATTGGACACAAAGTACTCAAAATAACAATTAGCTTTTTGGATATGAATTATTCTACAATAATTCTAAACTATATATAAGCAGGTGATACTAAATAAATGGCTCTTACTTTATTAATTAAAAAAAAATACAAGGATATACTACTTTCAAATAATTAGCAATATTTATCAAAAATAAGATTATATATTATTCTGTAATTCAAATTAATTTGTCGTTATGCTGTTTAAATGAAAATCTCAAAGTATCATTTATGCTACAAAATTCCAGAAAACACATTTGCTTGTAGTTTAATTATTCAAGCATCAAATATTTATTGAATTCATCATCCTAATATTTAAAACAATTTTTTCTTAAAAGATTTTATAGAAGTGGCTTTTTCTCCATTCTTTTCTTTGATAAATTTTTTCTATTTCGAAATTTGTGTTTTTAAATTAATAAGCTTAGATAGAATCGAATGAAAAATATAGTCATCAATTTGATCTAGAACGCTTTCTTTAGATTACATGTAATCAATTCTTTATTGATTTTAATTTTCTAATCATATCGCTGAACTGTATTACTAAAATTAAAATTACAACATTTAAAAAAGACACATATCATCCCAAATTCTACTCTTATGCATATGATTTAGAAGAAAGTAAAATAATGGATGATTATGAAATATAAAAAATTTCCCATAATGCTAATAGGAACTTATTCTTCTGAAAACTTGTTTGTAACCATTCTTATTACATGGATTAATATAATTAATAATTTCAAGTTTGGGTTTAGAATATTAAAAATGAAATATTAATTTGCTGGGTTAAAAATGGGATATTTATTTGCTCCATAATTAAATGTGATTTTATATTTTAAGATCTTTTGTGACTAGCTTCTGTGATTAGGATATATCCTATTTCACTATATATACTCATAATTCTTAAAGGTCAATACTTTTTGCACAAGTAAATTGAAGAATATTCTATTCAACTTAACTATCCTTAATAAGAAATCCATTCCCAAAATTAGGCAGTTTAAATGGCAGAAATTAAATTCATTGAAAATTAAGAAAAACACTTTCTTGATATCTAGATAGTTATCAATGGTAGAGGCAGATCCAGTATTCTAAAAAAATAGAAAAAGAATAAGAATGAAATGGAGATTTAGAATTAGACTCTTAGATTAATTTTCTTCAAAGGGATAAACTAAATTACTTTACTAACATGTTGGTATTCAAAAGTAAATTTAATTGTTTTCTATCTAATAAGTAAATGAAATGATTATTCTTAAAGAATAAAAATATACTAGGAATCCTTCATAAAGAAGTTCCTTTCATGGGATTATGGTTAGCTTTGCATATTAAAAATCGTTTTTGCTTGATAAACCTTTTGGTTTCTGATGATTTCAGTGTGTTTCAATGTTTTACAGGAGAAATATAAAAATATTAAAGTATTCTAACTTCGAATCATTTGCTGGTCAAAATTAATTGTGTTAAATATTGTGTCATCTATTATTTTAGATTTTGATCTGTCCCTATTCTACCTAAATTTACCTTTTGTTTATTCAAGTAATTCTGAAAAAATTTAAAAGCCCCCTTTTACTAACTTCTCTCCTCTAATAGAATTCGACTTTCCAAATTTTATTTCGGATCAAACAAATTTCATTTTTACTTGCTTAGTCCAAATTGTAATTCTATAGGCAATTATAAATTATAACGTCATTTCACATAGTTCATTTTAATATAATATTTCCTTNTAATCGAAATGCTACCCTCAATTTGGTTTGATATAGAGTGGAAGAAATTTGAATGGACCAAAGTACTCAAAATAACAATTAGCTTTTTTGGATATGAATTATTCTACAATAATTCTAAACTATATATAAGCAGGTGATTCTATTTCGAAATTTGTGTTTTTAAATTAATAATCTTAGATAGAATCGAATGAAAAATATAGTCATCAATTTTGATCTAGAAAGCTTTCTTTAGATTAAATGTATGGAATAGATTTCTGATTTAAAATTTAGGAAAAAATAACATGTATTGATTTAATAAAATAACAAGATTAAAAAAAGAATTTTGACTATAATTTTAATTTTCTAATCATATCGCTGAACCTTATTACTAAAATTAAAATTACAACATTTAAAAAAGAATCATATCATCCCAAATTCTACTCTTATGCATATGATTTAGAAGAAAGTAAAATAATGGATGGATTATGAAATATAAAAAATTTCCAATAATGCTAATAGGAACTTATCCTTCTGAAAACTTGTTTGTAACCATTTCTTATTACAGGGATTAATATAATTAGTAATTTCAAGTTTTGGTTTAGAATATTAAAAATTAAATATTAATTTGCGGGGTTAAAAATGGGATATTTATTTGCTCCACAATTAAATGTGATTAAATATTTTAAGATCTTTTGTGACTAGCTTCTGTAATTAGGATATATCCTATTTCACTATATATACTTATAATTCTTAAAGGTCAATACTTTTTGCACAAATAAATTGAAGAATATTCTATTCAAGCTTAATTATCCTTAATAAGAAATCCATTGCGAAAATTAGGAAGTTTAAATGGCAGAAATCTTAAATTCATTGAAAATTAAGAAAAACACCTTCTTGATATCTAGATAGTTATCCCTAAATGGTAGAGGCAGATCCAGTATTCTATAAACAATAGAAAAAGAATAAGAATGAAATGGAGATTTAGAATTAGACTCTTAGATTAATTTTCTTCAAAGGGATAAACTAAATTACTTTACTAACATGTTGGTATTCAAAAGTAAATTTAATTGTTTTCTATCTAATAAGTAAATGAAATGATTATTCTTAAAGAATAAAAATATACTAGGAATCCTTCATAAAGAAGTTCCTTTCATGGGATTATGGTTAGCTTTGCATATTAAAAATCGTTTTTGCTTGATAAACCTTTTGGTTTCTGATGATTTCAGTGTGTTTCAATGTTTTACAGGAGAAATATAAAAATATTAAAGTATTCTAACTTCGAATCATTTGCTGGTCAAAATTAATTGTGTTAAATATTGTGTCATCTATTATTTTAGATTTTGATCTGTCCCTATTCTACCTAAATTTACCTTTTGTTTATTCAAGTAATTCTGAAAAAATTTAAAAGCCCCCTTTTACTAACTTCTCTCCTCTAATAGAATTCGACTTTCCAAATTTTATTTCGGATCAAACAAATTTCATTTTTACTTGCTTAGTCCAAATTGTAATTCTATAGGCAATTATAAATTATAACGTCATTTCACATAGTTCATTTTAATATAATATTTCCTTTTTAAAATTATATATTTGGAGAAAATAAATTAGATTTATTCTTACAATTAAGCAGGATTCAAATTAAGATTTAGAAAAATATAAGTAAATAGATTTTTTCAAAAGGCTTCTTGCCCCAATGTAATGAGTTTAGGATTTTGCGTGCTATTTTTTTAATGTGCTCACATCAATAAGTAATAAATATGGATGTTATCTGGTCTTTCAATTTGATAATTGGTTTGCCTTCTATTCTACTTTTGGTATAGAAATACCAATATCAATGTTCCCTAAATTTCATTATCATCTAACCCGCTCTAATCAAATCTTCACTTGCATTTGAATTCAGATTAATTGATCTATTCATCACCTTAAAGCAAAAAACCATACCTTATATTAATTTGTGGTTAGCCTCTTTTTCGTATTCTGCTATAGATATTTCTTCATCGTCATAAAAGCATCCTTAATTTCAAAGTCTTAATAGGCATTTTATCCAAGGGATACAATTAATGAAGTAATCCATTGAGCTTGTTTGAAATAACCTCAGACTCACCATTAAAATATACCTATAAATAATGCATATTTTAAAAGGGTAGTTAGCCAAAAATATATGCATAATGATTAATGTAATAATTTAAGTATTAAGTTAGATACACTAAATAATTTTTCAGATTCCTTAATAGCAAGCCATTTTATAACTTTACTTTCCAATAATTTCCTAATAGTTTGTTATACTTACTAATTCCTAGTTGTGATTATATAATTAATATGGAAGTGCAGAACGATATTGAATCAAAGTAAAAAATATTTAAACATAAAATTTATTTTTATTAAGTTCGGAGTCAGCCCTCCAGAAGAGAGTATCATGGCTCCCTTGCCAGATACTGTACCCAGTCTCCTACTACACCTACTTTTAGTTAGATAGCAAGGTAATTAAGTAAATAACAAACATCCTACTTCACCCTGGCAATTGACAGTAGGCGGGTCGCAAATTCCTATTGTGGATAACTTTTTAAGGAGTAGCTCTGTATGATCTTGATAGAATTCTCTTGTATAGAGATGGCCCACTCTGAACCTGCAATAAAATTTTTTAGTCAAACTAGACCTGGTTAAAAAATATGTTGCTTTGTCATTATATGAAATTAATATTTTTCCCTAAATTCGAAAAATCTCCTATCTCTTGATAAATTAAAAACTTTTAAATCTGGTAATTATACTTTTTACTTTATTTTTATTTTATTTTACCTTACGGTTTTGAAATAAGCTATGGTTGAGATGCAAGGGGAAGGGGAAAAAGATAAATGAACCGTGAATCATAACTTTTACCCCACCTTGATAAAGTCATCTCTGGCATACCGAAGATGATAGAGAGAGATAGGAAACAGGCGGAGTCTAGAAAAGAGACTCTCTCTAGCGATTTGTCCTCATAGATGTTTGAAGTTTTATCACATTTAGGATGTGCTTTCACTAATGGGCAAGACAGTTATAAAGAAACATGAAGAGGCTCTTTTTTGGCTGTTAAGGTTGGAAATGATTTACTCTATATATTAAAATTAATATTAAAAATAATGTAACAACTTTTTTATTTAATTGTTAACTTCATTGAGTTAAATAAAATGATTTATGTTGTTTGATGCATTATTTTATTCTTTTAGATTCTCTTTATCATGATAAAAAAGCTAAATTCTAAGTTTGATTAACTTTTTTCAATTTTTAATTCTACTATTTCTGATTAAGCAGAAGTAGTTAATTTAGCAGCTTCTCGTACCTCCTTAGTAATATTTACAAATACTACATTTAGGGTTGATACAAAATAAGAAAAGTATCTCTTCTGAGTCTCACACTAGAGATTCTAAGTCTCCGAATATGTTAGTTCAAACGACTTCCATAAAAAAAGTTACTCATGTTTTTCCTGAATTGAACTTCTAACTTGTTATATTAATATAAATACAGTAAATTTAACTTTCTCTCTTTGTAAGAATTTATTTTTTTGAAGCCCCTTAATTGTGAAACTAGAAAGTACTTTTTGAGTTGTGAGAGAAGAGATTGTTTATTCGTTAGGCCAATTTATCAACTGATAAGTATAGACTGTTATCAGAAGGAATAATTTGGATGGCCATATCAAAGTTAAATTATATATTTTTGTTGACATTCTCTTAGTATTTGGTCCATATTAAATCTATTTGCTTCTTCAACTTCACATTTGTGTTATTCTTTTTGAATTTTCATCTCATTATTAATAGGCTTCAAAACAAAATTAGTATGACTTTAAATAACCCCTATTTTCTTATGTGTATTTAATTTTATTTTTGTATCATATAAATTCTGAACTGTTTAATAAATATTCATTTTTCCTAACCCAAATTATGATTACTTTATCATGACTGCCTGAAATAATTTGATGTATTATTATTAAGCGATGTTGTATCCATTATCTGCTCCATAGATTTTTAATCTTTTCTTACCTTATCCTAATAGTACCATGTCTTGTTGATACTTGATTTCTTCATTAAGTTTAAATGAAAAACAAAATATTTACGTTCGTTAAACTCTATAGATGTTTCAATATTAAAATGCTGAAGAACTGTTATCTAGAGTATTGAGAAGCAAGTTCAATTTATTGAATAAATGATCTTCCCTTTTTTCATTACAAATGGGTTCATTTTTGATGGAAAATAGATGAAAGTATCCTTGATTCCATACGAATAACTTTCAACATGAACCCTTATTCTCATATCAAAATATTAATATTCTCATTTTCACATTCTTAATTCTTGCCTTCCATTCGTAATAAATTTGCAGATTCCTTTGCGTTGATTTAAAGATTATTCTACAATTTATTCTTACTTTTATTATTATATATAATTAGGTGGTTGTATATTTTGATAAATTTAATTTTCAAATTTAGGGGAAGGAAAATTATCAGAATATTCAAAAATAACTTTTGAAGAGGCTTTTAATAGTTAGCATCTACAGCATTATTAAGAATTTAATCTAAATAAGCACTGATATTATTTAATGTAAAATAATTCAATTTTTAATGAATAAGTTAGTTTATACTGATTGCAAGGCATTCTATAATTATTTTGTTATAAACTTTAATTTCTTCTTATTGATGCATTTGATTTTTTACCTTCAGAATTTAATTGTATAAGGTTTGCTTAGTTTATTGGTTTCATTACTATTAGGTTATATCTGAAGTTAAAAGGAAAATGAATACTGAAGGATTTAAGCTAACCATAAGATCTTTTGCCTTTACCTATAAGCTTCGAATTTTTTATTGTATTCTAAGTTTAATATATTTTTCTATTTTTATAAGGCATAGAGTTTTTAAAAATAAAATCATGCATAAAATGTAAGCGATTAATGACATGCGATCTGAATAATTAGCTACTTATTGACCATTAAAAAATATCTTTGAAGAAAATTGGTAAAAAGAAATAGATGATAATTTTGTTTTACACAGATAATTTGGTGTTTAAAAGAATGAAAGTATGTAATCTGGTAATAACTCGTTAACGTTCAGGTTTATGTTTGTAGTTTTCTTAAAAGTTGATCTCGACCATCAATCAACATTTTAATATTGTTTTGGTTTAGAGCTTGAGAAATATTAGAGGATATCATAAGCAATAATGCTTAGTAATTATCTCCTTGAACGAGAAAGTTCTCTTTTTACATTAAAATATCATTTTCAAATAAAAAAAAAAGTCGTAGTTTGACTTATCTTAATTATTAACAACTAAGGTAATTATTTTCAGAAGGTATTTTAGATTTATTCCTGCCAAGTAGAAAACATCATTTGGAATTGGGTCATTTCCCTCTATATGTTTAATTCTTTAAATAGGGTTGAAGAATTCATGTAACTATTTGATATAATGAGCATAAAAGATCCCTTCAGTATTTATTTAGCAAAATTGTATCAATACGATAATGGAACACCATTTTGACAACTTAATTTAATTTTGATAATTTAGATTCAGTTTGCGACTCAACTTAAACAATCTTTTTTGATAATTAGAATCAATACATACTCTATTAAGGAACTTAGAGAGATTTTGAGAGATATAAATTCAAAAATTAAATTAGCATTTCAATTTATTTGAATTGGCATTTAAATAATATAATCTGATAACTTTGAATACTAATGTCAAAATTAATGTTATACATGAAATAACAAATCTAGTATTTGCCATCAATTTCAATGAAAATAAAATCATATTGAGTACTTCAAAAACTTTATAATTTCAAAAATGAATGATAAGGAAATATTAATTTAACTCATTTTTCGTGATATTCTCTTATCTAATATTCTTTTGATTTGTCATCCCAAGTGATCAAATACTACCCATCATCAGACATACATCCAAAAATATCAACAGTTCCAAATTGAATAGATTACTCGGTTATAAATTCACCATTTATTTGCTTCCTTATTAAATTCACATTTTATGCATTCCTATTTACAACCATACATTTTGATTTTATATATTATTAAGGGAACAGCCATTAATCTGAACCCCCTTTTACTGAAATATGCTTCGTCTTTGTATAATATTTATTAGTACTATCCATCTCAAAAATATGCAATTAATCTTTATTATTAGGTTAGAATGTGAATGTATTATCATCGATAAAGCATAATCGCTTTCCATATTGATCTACTTTAATCGTTTATATTACTATCCATTATTTATTCAATTATGATTGCTCTATTACTAGTATAAGGTGATCATATCCACAAGATATCAATTTATTTTTTTATTCATTAAAACTTAATCCTGTTACATATGAAGTATGATCAGTGATTTTCTAAGAGCACAACCATTCATTTTACTTTTACCACAATTTAATTGTGTAATCATAACTACCAGATACAATAAGATCTTCATTATTATTTAATACCAAACAAGAGATACTGTGTGTATGTCCATTGATTTTCTATTTGCAAATCCATGAATTATTTTCATTTTTTGTCCATATTATAATTGATCTATCAGCACTCCCAGATATAAACTGATCCGATTTGTTCATAAAATTCAATGTAAAAACATAATCATTGTGTTCACTTAAGATTTAAGTTTATTTCAACATACCTGATTTAAATTCAAACACTTTAATTTAAAAATTACTAGAAGCAATCAATATTGAAGAATCTTTATTAATAGCAATTGCTCTACATTATTCATTTTATTGAATTGAATTTTGTGGTATCAATTAATAAATGATTGGTTGAAGATTTGATTGTGTAGTTGAAAGTGTTTATGATTGCTGAATAGTTTATGAATTAGTGAGTTATTAAATTTGATGTTAAATATTATTTTTGATTAAAGAAGTCACTTCTTAATTGATTTCTTTTGAGAAATTGTCATTTTTCAATTTAAATTCACAATTCTAATTGACTTTTGATAAGTCACATTATAATTAAGCTATTATTATAGGATTTGATTCATTATTAAGAATTTGATCAAGTTATGCATCAATCTTGTTAAATGATAACTATTTCAATTTATTAATAATTTTATACCTCCACTGCTAATTATATG
>CAJJDP010000184.1:36130-71195 GCA_905182995.1 Paramecium octaurelia | reverse complement strand
ATCATTATTTCTTTGTTCATGATAGCTTCCTTGAAAGTGCATACTTTTTAAACTTTGATCTGTTTTTCACTCTGAATTTGATTCCGTTATTCCTCTAACAATGAACATAATTATTTATTTGAATTGGCCATGCACTTCTTGAATTTTATAGATTGTTAATCGTATATCTGTTTCTAGGTTTGAATGAAACCTTTGTTAATAATATACTTGTTACAATAAATCTATATATGTTGCTACAAGCATTAAATTTATTAACAAACTCTGCAACCTTTATTTACATACCTGATCAATCTCAATTATCACCTTATTAATATTAATAAGGATTCATATTTTTGGTAAAACAATGTAATAGATTATTATTTATTATTAAATTAATTTTAATTTTAATTAATTTCTCATCATTATTAAAACAACAAAAAGCCTCTTTATATTATTGCGGCAATAAAAGGTTTAGCTTCCATTATTCCTTATGATTTGTAATGAAAATTATAACTAGTATTGTAAATGACGTTAAATTGAATGTTCTAGTTGAATGTATTGCGATTTTTTTAAATGTATTACTGTTCCTTATTCCCCAATACAATGTGGTCAAAAATATTTGATTTTCAGCTTTTTTTTCCACAAAACATACTATTTAAAACATTATATTTAAAATTATTAATAATTAATGAAATAATCCATTTATATTTTAATATTCCTCATTCTTGTTTGGATCTCCTAATTTATATTTCATCAGATGAATCATCCCAAGTAATCAAATACTCTCCATCATCACTTATGCATCCAAATAACTCCTTACTACTAAATTGAATAGATTACTCAACTATAAATTGGTCATTATCTATCTTTCTTATTAAATTAATATATTTATCATGCTTAATCACAAGTAGCTATTTTGATTGAATATATTTCTATGGGAAAAATACTCTATTATCATCTCCTTAATTTACAGTAATATGTTTAGTTTGAGTGAACTATTTACTTAAATTATGCAACTCATAGATATGCATCAAATTGCCTGTAGAAGGTTGAAATGTGAAAAGATTATCGTTGATAAAACATAATCTATATCCTAAACAATCAACTTGAATTTTTTATTTTACTATCCACTGTTTATTCTATTCTGAATTCTCAATTACTAAGATTAACTGATCTTTTCCACATGATATAACTTTATTTTATTTTTCATTTAAACTTAATTAATAAACAAAATTTTCATGATTAGTTATTGTTTATTAACAGATCCATTCATTTAGTTTCATCCAAAACTTAATAGTTTAATCATTACTACATGATATCATAATATCTTCATTATTATTCATAATTAAGCAATTTATACGACTATTGTGTTGTTTAAGAGTTTATGAACAAATCCAATATTTATTATTCTTGCTTGACCAAATCAAAATATCTCCATCACAATCTCCAGATACAAGCTAATTGGATTTTTTCATGAAATTTAAAGTGCCCATTTCCTTTTAATGCTCATATAAGAGTTATATCTATTTCTTCATTCCTTGTCTGAATTCGTATACTATTATTTAACTGCTACATCCTGCTGCTACAATTGAGCAATCTTTATTAAAAGCAAATGCAAAACAACTTCCCCCTTATTCAATAGAATTTGTTTTCATGAGCTGATATCTGATTGGGCTTAGATTTGGTTTTAATTTGTGTTAATATTGTGGAATTTATGTATTATCATTGTTGCTTATAGTAATTTAATTCTTTAATATTTTTTGTATTTCGATAACAATCTATTTTAATTCTTGAATTGATTGGTTAAGTTGTCTAAATAGGACTTTTTCACATAATTCTATTGAACCCAAACCTTTTACTAAATTATCAATCTATGATAATCCTAATTTAGGTATTTAATCAAAATTAAAGTTACAATAAGGAGAAACCTAATTTAGAAAAATTTCAAGGGAAACTTTAAACTCTTCTACATTGTTTTAAGCATTATGCACCTAAAGGATTCGTTCTGAAATCCATTCATTTATAAGATCCAAAGGGGTTAACATATGAAGATGTTTGGCATGGAGAGGCAAACAAAAATTACAATAAGGCCTTATATTTGGGCATGTAATATCTACGCAAACCCCTATAATTGATTGGTTGTTATGGTCAGCTTAATTACAACTCATCTGCATTTTTCTATTTCTATTAAAATTAACAATTATTATATATATTTGGATTATTTTGATCATAATTTAACTTTATAATAATATTAAATTACCCAGAATGAAAGTTACTATATAAAATAGTCTATTATAGTAAACTCAACATTTACCAGTTCCCAGATCAATCAACTTAAATTTGAATCAGATCACAAATATGCTTGAAATTGCTTTTGATTGGTTTTACAAATTATAAATTAGATTAACAAGAATGAAATTTAGTTTATACTAGTATTCAACTAAACGAAATAGCCACTTTAAGAAATCTGTTTTAGATAAATTAATATTATTGAATAGAGATCTTGAAAGCTTTTCTATTTTGTGTAAAATTGTACTTAGAAGTTAATTGAGACATTATTAAACTAATAAAGTTAAACCAATTTTGCACTATTATAAATTCAGAAAGCCATTAGAATGTGAAGTAGTAAATTAAAATTATTATGCGTATTCTTTAAAATTGAAATACTCAATTATTCTTTACAAGTGCTATGTTCTGTTCTTAGATATTTAAGGTATTCAGCTAAAATCTATCTAAGGATTGATCATAATAAGCCTATGAAAAGGGAAAAATTTCAATTTATGTATAATTAACTTACCCTTCTGATATATCCTTTAATGTTTTGATGTACCCTTCCTGTTGGATTCTGATTAGTGATCGAATCTTTAGATTGAAAGTTTTTTCAAAAATTCGTTCTCTATTGTTTACCACAATTTTGGATTGATAACTAAAAAGCCCCATTAGAATGTAAATAGCTCACTTGTTGTTGATATCTGTCCTCATTCCAAAATCCCTCATTTTCATTTTGATAATAGTATTATTGATTCTGTAATAGAGTTCAATAAGTAATAAATGATATTATTGTAAAACGGTCTCTTTTAAGATTTTCTGTTATTGACCATAATAGTCTCTATCAGAAGCTAAGGTAGGATTGAACTGTAAGTGTGAATTAAGTAAATCAGCTGATCCTTTGCTTTTGGTTCCTTAATTTTGATGCTACGTTTCCAGTGCTTAATTTGTAATGTAATTATGTTTAGTAATTTTAATAATGATTTAGACAATGAAGTATTATGCAAAACAATTAAAGTCACATGATATAAACTTCCATGTTAATGCTCTATTTAGAAAGGTTAGTGTTCTTTGGTAGAAGTAACTTAAATGTTTTTTGGGCTTAAAGCATTCTATACGCCTTGGTTATCACAGGAATTTATCCTCGAGTGTATTAATCGAGTTGTATTACTGGTTTCTGCCTTCTTGGAGTAGCTATAGGAAAATTTCTTAGTTTATAGTCATCAACAATTATTGCACAAAATATTGACAATTAGGCAATTTGGATTCAATCTAGAAAGAATCGAGTAAAAATTACCAGAAAAATCCAGAACCAGGTTAGGTAAGATATATATCATGCTTGATTGATTGACAGGATAATTTAAATTTAAACAAGTTTCCCTCTAAATTTCTATGTACAAAGAATCCAAAAAAATAATAATCAAACTACTGAATTATTTTAATAAGAATTCACAACCTTTCAGTAATTCTTTCTTACTCTTACATTTTTCTATTTCTGATTCTTTCTATCAATTAATTTCAATTTATTTTTCAAAAAGAAAATTAGGGTTCAAATTACCCAGCCTGATGCTTTATATATTTACACAATCTGAATTTCAAAAAACGATTCAGAAAAGCCACGGACTAAAAAATTTGGGTCATGCATGCAATACTCGATCTATGTATCACTTATCTAATTATTTGAACATTCGTCAGGTTATATAAATAGGGTTTAAATGTGTAATGTTTAAATTCATCAAGCTTCTTAACCTTATATAAGAACTTAGGTTGAATACTGCATGGAAAGTAATCACTATCGTTAACCTTTTTACCATTTAGAACTACTTATAGGTAATTTAAGATAATGATTGCGAAGTTTTGATAGATAATGAATTTGGCTCAATAACTTTTCAAGTAACAATTTCAATTTATCATCCAGGTATAAAATGAATTGAAGATTTAAGTATAAGGCACTGAAAATATAAGTTTGTCAGACCAGTATTATCACATTGCATGTTTTGAATCAGGCAGAGCCAATTATTCTGGTCTAACTCAAAGCTTGGGAACTTAATAAGTAATTAATTTTTTATACACAAATTTATATAATAAACGTATTGAGTTAAGCTTTTGTCATAGTTCAGAATCTATAAAGAAACTCTTTAAGAAGTGTTTTGATTACTATTTTATTTTCTATAATTTGAAGCTTTCGGATAAACATAGACTATAATTATTCTTAAGTAATAAATAGTTTTATGTAAATAAAGCTGATAATGTGTTCTCATTAGTTCCAATTTGGCATGACTTGTTTAAAATCAAAAATATCATGACTTAGATTGATTTTTAAATTTTGTTTCAAAAGAAAATGAGAATATATATAGGAATACTTGTTATTATTGATGAGGTATTTCCGTTACTTATTTTAAACTACAGATATGCAAAGATCTTGTCACCTCTATAATCCACACTTCTGCTCTTAGAGTGTTATAATTAAAAAATTAAAGGATTTCAAAAAGAAAGATATGAATATTATGGTTGAGTAAAGCAAGGGGCCAAACACCTAATTTTGTACTATCGTTGTTAAAGTATAATATCCTCTGGCTCAAGGACTTGCTAGCTTATTCATTTCAACATCAGTTATTTTTACTAATTAACGAAATGATAAAAAATTAAAGGAGAATTGATAATGCTGTAACATTTCCTTTTCTGATAGATATTTGACTGCACTAATAAATATAGATAGAGAGCAAATTTATTCTGTTAGAATATCTAAAAAGTTCAAATTTTATATGATATAAGGCTTTTATTTTACTGCTAATAATTAGTAGAAAAGCAAACATAGTCCAAGCAGCGAAGCCATCAACAATACATCGCTTTCAAAAATGTCAAATGATTATGATAATTTTTTTGATAATTTAATTTATTCCCAATCATAACTTTTTGAATTATATTCATTAAATAAATAACCTATTGGTTTTCTTAACTTAATTTTATCGAGTTGTTCCCTATTCATATACATTACAAAAAATAAAGAAAATCCAAAGCCAAGAATACAAAATAGAATAATCCAAAATATATATGATTGTCAGTTCCATAATTAGAGAAACATCTCCTTCTATGAATGAAATTGTTGAAATTTCTCTCTTTGAAAATACCGAAAACAACCTAAAAAGTGATGATTTAACGAATTACTGTTTGATTAGAGCAGCATAATTTGATACATACAAATATAATAATATATTTGAAACGATACTTTTGTTAAAAGTCCAACTTTTTCATTTACCATAACATGCGAACCAAATCCAAATTATTAATAGCTAAGCTATAACGTCAATTTTGATATTTATATAGATAATTGAAGTTAAATTTTGTATTTATAATAACTATATATGATACATTTCTAGCATACTTAAAATGGATGTTTTAAAAGGACATAATTTAACTTTAATGAATTATATTTTGAAAATCTTTGTTAACCTATAATATGATGCTATTCAACTTTTAGTTTCATTTTTTTTCTAAAATACAACTTCTATCATCTAAAGAAGTCTTTCAGAATTATTTGATATTGCTCTCTCTTTACTTTTCAAACCCAATTATTATTATTTTCTCATTGAATACTATCTAGTATTAATTAATTAAAAATATTGTTCTCCATTTGTTTTTAATTATGTTAAACTATATGAATTTTTTTTAATTTAACAAACATACTATTAAAGTGATAAATTATATGTAAATCATGTTAAATATAATTATCAGATAGTTAGTTGCATAAATTCTTCTTACGCTATTTTAGACTTTTTCTTTTAAATTGAAATATTTAAATTTACCATATATACTTTGTATTCAAACTAAATAAACTACTATATAACGACTCAAATTAAATATAATGTTTTTTCAAAATCTAAGTTAAAAACAATATTACTCTCATTCGCCAGATCAAGAATTTAATAGCATATTTATAATTAAATTTTTAATTTCATTATATTATAACTATATTTTTTTCAGACAATTTACCAAGACTGATTTATATTTAAATCCTTCTTGCTAACATAAACGTAGAGGCTGATCTAACTGAGATGGAAATCAGAGTTCTATTTGAAAAGTCTAAACATATGCATAGAATTAATTTTAATGGTACAATAAATTAGTTGTGATAAGAGAATTTAAATTATCTTTAGGAAGAAAAATTAGAGAAAATATTTTAGCTCTATAAATTTACATTTGAATTACTTAATAAAGAACCTTAATAATTGGTCTTTAAAATAAGATAAACATTAAATAAGATAAAAATTCTTTCACATTTCTAGCACATTAAATAAATATAAAAAACAAGCAAGTTATGCACGGAACATCAACGATTAACTTGCTTTTAAATAATACAACAAATCTGCTCTTGTTGTAAATTGTATAATTATTAATAATAGTTTGTAAATAATTGTTAGATCAAAAAAAAAACAATCTATTATCCATCAATTACATATAAATTGCAGTTAATATTACAAATTTTAGTAAAGACATGCAGTTTTAAAGTCTTCTAATCTAAAATGAATTGACATTAAAACAATTTGACAGTTAAGAAAAAGTATGTTAATAATAAACTATTTTGTGGAGTTGTAAATTGAGCACCTAATATTAACTCCCATGAATACATTAGTTTAATGTGTATTTTTTAGGAGTGCAGATTTCATATTAAACTCGAGCGTCTCGATTAATGGATGAACTACATTTAGTACAATTATTCAGCAATAGATATCAGAAGATAGTCATTGATGAAAAAATACAAAAAATCCTTAAAAAAAATAACAATTCTATTTGGACACAATCACAATATATCAAGAATTCAAGAAAGTATTCTTTGATTTTTGGTAAATGATTGTGTATGTAGCTAAAATATTCTGTTTTTTTTAATTACATAAATTAATCAAAAGTGTATCTCCTGTTGCTCCTTATAATGGGAGGTTGTCTTTCGACCTTCATCATATCCCTAAGTAGAATGTGCACTTGGGTCAGTTTCTTTTAAGACATGGTGGAAGGGGAAGTGAGGAAGAGTTGAGGAGACTTGCTCTTCTTCTCACTCATGATCCTGGGTCTCCTAGTTTAGGTGAGCAATTAGAATCCGTCTCTGCATTCTTTGTTTAACAACTTCCGTTTATCAGCAATCAATTATCGATATTTTCCAAGTTGGAATTTGAGATTGGTTCTCTGTTCCTCTAACTCCTTCATTTTCTCATGGAGTTGATGATTTTGCTGCTATAATTTTTGTAACTCAATCTCAGTCTGTGACACCTCCCCTGAAGTTACAAGCAAAGGTTACTTATTATTATTGCGATGTCGATATTTTTTTGTTTGCATTTTGTTCAAATCCTTGATGTCGTCTATCCTCACGATCTCAGCCACTTTGTTTTTCATTATGCACCTAAAGGATTCGTTCTGAAATCCATTCATTTATAAGATCCAAAGGGGTTAACATATGAAGATGTTTGGCATGGAGAGGCAAACAAAAATTACAATAAGGCCTTATATTTGGGCATGTAATATCTACGCAAACCCCTATAATTGATTGGTTGTTATGGTCAGCTTAATTACAACTCAACTGCATTTTTCTATTTCTATTAAAATTAACAATTATTATATATATTTGGATTATTTTGATCATAATTTAACTTTATAATAATATTAAATTACCCAGAATGAAAGTTACTATATAAAATAGTCTATTATAGTAAACTCAACATTTACCAGTTCCCAGATCAATCAACTTAAATTTGAATCAGATCACAAATATGCTTGAAATTGCTTTTGATTGGTTTTACAAATTATAAATTAGATTAACAAGAATGAAATTTAGTTTATACTAGTATTCAACTAAACGAAATAGCCACTTTAAGAAATCTGTTTTTAGATAAATTAATATTATTGTATAGAGATCTTGAAAGCTTTTCTATTTTGTGTAAAATTGAACTTAGAAGTTAATTGAGACATTATTAAACTAATAAAGTTAAACCAATTTTGCACTATTATAAATTCAGAAAGCCATTAGAATGTGAAGTAGTAAATTAAAATTATTATGCGTATTCTTTAAAATTGAAATACTCAATTATTCTTTACAAGTGCTATGTTCTGTTCTTAGATATTTAAGGTATTCAGCTAAAATCTATCTAAGGATTGATCATAATAAGCCTATGAAAAGGGAAAAATTTCAATTTATGTATAATTAACTTACCCTTCTGATATATCCTTTAATGTTTTGATGTACCCTTCCTGTTGGATTCTGATTAGTGATCGAATCTTTAGATTGAAAGTTTTTTCAAAAATTCGTTCTCTATTGTTTACCACAATTTTGGATTGATAACTAAAAAGCCCCATTAGAATGTAAATAGCTCACTTGTTGTTGATATCTGTCCTCATTCCAAAATCCCTCATTTTCATTTTGATAATAGTATTATTGATTCTGTAATAGAGTTCAATAAGTAATAAATGATATTATTGTAAAACGGTCTCTTTTAAGATTTTCTGTTATTGACCATAATAGTCTCTATCAGAAGCTAAGGTAGGATTGAACTGTAAGTGTGAATTAAGTAAATCAGCTGATCCTTTGCTTTTGGTTCCTTAATTTTGATGCTACGTTTCCAGTGCTTAATTTGTAATGTAATTATGTTTAGTAATTTTAATAATGATTTAGACAATGAAGTATTATGCAAAACAATTAAAGTCACATGATATAAACTTCCATGTTAATGCTCTATTTAGAAAGGTTAGTGTTCTTTGGTAGAAGTAACTTAAATGTTTTTTGGGCTTAAAGCATTCTATACGCCTTGGTTATCACAGGAATTTATCCTCGAGTGTATTAATCGAGTTGTATTACTGGTTTCTGCCTTCTTGGAGTAGCTATAGGAAAATTTCTTAGTTTATAGTCATCAACAATTATTGCACAAAATATTGACAATTAGGCAATTTGGATTCAATCTAGAAAGAATCGAGTAAAAATTACCAGAAAAATCCAGAACCAGTGCTTATATCCAGGTTAGGTAAAATATATATCATGCTTGATTGATTGATAGGATAATTTAAATTTAAACAAGTTTCCCTCTAAATTTCTATGTACAAAGAATCCAAAAAATAATAATCAAACTACTGAATTATTTTAATAAGAATTCACAACCTTTCAGTAATTCTTTCTTACTCTTACATTTTTCTATTTCTGATTCTTTCTATCAATTAATTTCAATTTATTTTTCAAAAAGAAAATTAGGGTTCAAATTACCCAGCCTGATGCTTTATATATTTACACAATCTGAATTTCAAAAAACGATTCAGAAAAGCCACGGACTAAAAAATTTGGGTCATGCATGCAATACTCGATCTATGTATCACTTATCTAATTATTTGAACATTCGTCAGGTTATATAAATAGGGTTTAAATGTGTAATGTTTAAATTCATCAAGCTTCTTAACCTTATATAAGAACTTAGGTTGAATACTGCATGGAAAGTAATCACTATCGTTAACCTTTTTACCATTTAGAACTACTTATAGGTAATTTAAGATAATGATTGCGAAGTTTTGATAGATAATGAATTTGGCTCAATAACTTTTCAAGTAACAATTTCAATTTATCATCCAGGTATAAAATGAATTGAAGATTTAAGTATAAGGCACTGAAAATATAAGTTTGTCAGACCAGTATTATCACATTGCATGTTTTGAATCAGGCAGAGCCAATTATTCTGGTCTAACTCAAAGCTTGGGAACTTAATAAGTAATTAATTTTTTATACACAAATTTATATAATAAACGTATTGAGTTAAGCTTTTGTCATAGTTCAGAATCTATAAAGAAACTCTTTAAGAAGTGTTTTGATTACTATTTTATTTTCTATAATTTGAAGCTTTCGGATAAACATAGACTATAATTATTCTTAAGTAATAAATAGTTTTATGTAAATAAAGCTGATAATGTGTTCTCATTAGTTCCAATTTGGCATGACTTGTTTAAAATCAAAAATATCATGACTTAGATTGATTTTTAAATTTTGTTTCAAAAGAAAATGAGAATATATATAGGAATACTTGTTATTATTGATGAGGTATTTCCGTTACTTATTTTAAACTACAGATATGCAAAGATCTTGTCACCTCTATAATCCACACTTCTGCTCTTAGAGTGTTATAATTAAAAAATTAAAGGATTTCAAAAAGAAAGATATGAATATTATGGTTGAGTAAAGCAAGGGGCCAAACACCTAATTTTGTACTATCGTTGTTAAAGTATAATATCCTCTGGCTCAAGGACTTGCTAGCTTATTCATTTCAACATCAGTTATTTTTACTAATTAACGAAATGATAAAAAATTAAAGGAGAATTGATAATGCTGTAACATTTCCTTTTCTGATAGATATTTGACTGCACTAATAAATATAGATAGAGAGCAAATTTATTCTGTTAGAATATCTAAAAAGTTCAAATTTTATATGATATAAGGCTTTTATTTTACTGCTAATAATTAGTAGAAAAGCAAACATAGTCCAAGCAGCGAAGCCATCAACAATACATCGCTTTCAAAAATGTCAAATGATTATGATAANTATTGATTCTGTAATAGAGTTCAATAAGTAATAAATGATATTATTGTAAAACGGTCTCTTTTAAGATTTTCTGTTATTGACCATAATAGTCTCTATCAGAAGCTAAGGTAGGATTGAACTGTAAGTGTGAATTAAGTAAATCAGCTGATCCTTTGCTTTTGGTTCCTTAATTTTGATGCTACGTTTCCAGTGCTTAATTTGTAATGTAATTATGTTTAGTAATTTTAATAATGATTTAGACAATGAAGTATTATGCAAAACAATTAAAGTCACATGATATAAACTTCCATGTTAATGCTCTATTTAGAAAGGTTAGTGTTCTTTGGTAGAAGTAACTTAAATGTTTTTTGGGCTTAAAGCATTCTATACGCCTTGGTTATCACAGGAATTTATCCTCGAGTGTATTAATCGAGTTGTATTACTGGTTTCTGCCTTCTTGGAGTAGCTATAGGAAAATTTCTTAGTTTATAGTCATCAACAATTATTGCACAAAATATTGACAATTAGGCAATTTGGATTCAATCTAGAAAGAATCGAGTAAAAATTACCAGAAAAATCCAGAACCAGTGCTTATATCCAGGTTAGGTAAAATATATATCATGCTTGATTGATTGATAGGATAATTTAAATTTAAACAAGTTTCCCTCTAAATTTCTATGTACAAAGAATCCAAAAAATAATAATCAAACTACTGAATTATTTTAATAAGAATTCACAACCTTTCAGTAATTCTTTCTTACTCTTACATTTTTCTATTTCTGATTCTTTCTATCAATTAATTTCAATTTATTTTTCAAAAAGAAAATTAGGGTTCAAATTACCCAGCCTGATGCTTTATATATTTACACAATCTGAATTTCAAAAAACGATTCAGAAAAGCCACGGACTAAAAAATTTGGGTCATGCATGCAATACTCGATCTATGTATCACTTATCTAATTATTTGAACATTCGTCAGGTTATATAAATAGGGTTTAAATGTGTAATGTTTAAATTCATCAAGCTTCTTAACCTTATATAAGAACTTAGGTTGAATACTGCATGGAAAGTAATCACTATCGTTAACCTTTTTACCATTTAGAACTACTTATAGGTAATTTAAGATAATGATTGCGAAGTTTTGATAGATAATGAATTTGGCTCAATAACTTTTCAAGTAACAATTTCAATTTATCATCCAGGTATAAAATGAATTGAAGATTTAAGTATAAGGCACTGAAAATATAAGTTTGTCAGACCAGTATTATCACATTGCATGTTTTGAATCAGGCAGAGCCAATTATTCTGGTCTAACTCAAAGCTTGGGAACTTAATAAGTAATTAATTTTTTATACACAAATTTATATAATAAACGTATTGAGTTAAGCTTTTGTCATAGTTCAGAATCTATAAAGAAACTCTTTAAGAAGTGTTTTGATTACTATTTTATTTTCTATAATTTGAAGCTTTCGGATAAACATAGACTATAATTATTCTTAAGTAATAAATAGTTTTATGTAAATAAAGCTGATAATGTGTTCTCATTAGTTCCAATTTGGCATGACTTGTTTAAAATCAAAAATATCATGACTTAGATTGATTTTTAAATTTTGTTTCAAAAGAAAATGAGAATATATATAGGAATACTTGTTATTATTGATGAGGTATTTCCGTTACTTATTTTAAACTACAGATATGCAAAGATCTTGTCACCTCTATAATCCACACTTCTGCTCTTAGAGTGTTATAATTAAAAAATTAAAGGATTTCAAAAAGAAAGATATGAATATTATGGTTGAGTAAAGCAAGGGGCCAAACACCTAATTTTGTACTATCGTTGTTAAAGTATAATATCCTCTGGCTCAAGGACTTGCTAGCTTATTCATTTCAACATCAGTTATTTTTACTAATTAACGAAATGATAAAAAATTAAAGGAGAATTGATAATGCTGTAACATTTCCTTTTCTGATAGATATTTGACTGCACTAATAAATATAGATAGAGAGCAAATTTATTCTGTTAGAATATCTAAAAAGTTCAAATTTTATATGATATAAGGCTTTTATTTTACTGCTAATAATTAGTAGAAAAGCAAACATAGTCCAAGCAGCGAAGCCATCAACAATACATCGCTTTCAAAAATGTCAAATGATTATGATAATTTTTTTGATAATTTAATTTATTCCCAATCATAACTTTTTGAATTATATTCATTAAATAAATAACCTATTGGTTTTCTTAACTTAATTTTATCGAGTTGTTCCCTATTCATATACATTACAAAAAATAAAGAAAATCCAAAGCCAGGAATACAAAATAGAATAATCCAAAATATATATGATTGTCAGTTCCATAATTAGAGAAACATCTCCTTCTATGAATGAAATTGTTGAAATTTCTCTCTTTGAAAATACCAAAAACAACCTAAAAAGTGATGATTTAACGAATTACTGTTTGATTAGAGCAGCATAATTTGATACATACAAATATAATAATATATTTGAAACGATACTTTTGTTAAAAGTCCAACTTTTTCATTTACCATAACATGCGAACCAAATCCAAATTATTAATAGCTAAGCTATAACGTCAATTTTGATATTTATATAGATAATTGAAGTTAAATTTTGTATTTATAATAACTATATATGATACATTTCTAGCATACTTAAAATGGATGTTTTAAAAGGACATAATTTAACTTTAATGAATTATATTTTGAAAATCTTTGTTAACCTATAATATGATGCTATTCAACTTTTAGTTTCATTTTTTTTCTAAAATACAACTTCTATCATCTAAAGAAGTCTTTCAGAATTATTTGATATTGCTCTCTCTTTACTTTTCAAACCCAATTATTATTATTTTCTCATTGAATACTATCTAGTATTAATTAATTAAAAATATTGTTCTCCATTTGTTTTTAATTATGTTAAACTATATGAATTTTTTTTAATTTAACAAACATACTATTAAAGTGATAAATTATATGTAAATCATGTTAAATATAATTATCAGATAGTTAGTTGCACAAATTCTTCTTAAGCTATTTTAGACATTTTCTTTTAAATTGAAATATTTAAATTTACCATGTACACTTTTGTATTCAAACTAAATAAAATACTATATAACGACTCAAATTAAATATAAGGTGTTTTCAAAATCTAAGTTAAAACAATATTACTCTCATTCACCAGATCAAGAATTTAATAGCATATTTATAATTAAATTTTTAATTTCATTATATTATAACTATATTTTTTTCAGACAATTTACCAAGACTGATTTATATTTAAATCCTTCTTGCTAACATAAACGTAGAGGCTGATCTAACTGAGATGGAAATCAGAGTTGTATTTGAAAAGTCTAAACATATGCATGGAATTAATTTTAATGGTACAATAAATTAGTTGTGATAAGAGAATTTAAATTATCTTTAGGAAGAAAAATTAGAGAAAATATTTTAGCTCTATAAATTTACATTTGAATTACTTAATAAAGAACCTTAATAATTGGTCTTTAAAATAAGATAAACATTAAAATAAGATAAAAATTCTTTCACATTTCTAGCACATTAAATAAATAAAAAAAACAAGCAAGTTACACACAGAACATCAACGATTAACTTGCTTTTGAATAATACAACATATCTGCTCTTGTTATAAATTGTATAATTATTAATAAAAGTTTGTAAATAATTGTTAGATCAAAAAAAACAATCTATTATCCATCAATTACATATAAATTGCAGTTAATATTACAAATTTTAGTAAAGACATGCAGTTGTAAAGTCTTCTAATCTAAAATGAATTGACATTAAAACAATTTGACAGTTAAGAAAAAGTATGTTAATAATAAACTATTTTGTGGAGTTGTAAATTGAGCACCTACTATTAACTCCCATGAATACATTAGTTTAATGTGTATTTTTTAGGAGTGCAGATTTCATATTAAACTCGAGCGTCTCGATTAATAGATGAACTACATTTAGTACAATTATTCAGCAATAGATATCAGAAGATAGTCATTGATGAAAAAATACAAAAAATCCATAAAAAAAATATCTATTTGGACACAATCACAATATATCAAGAATTCAAGAAAGTATTCTTTGATTTTTGGTAAATGATTGTGTATGTAGCAAAAATATTCTGTTTTATTTAATTGCATAAATTAATCAAAAGAGGTTCTCCTTATAATGGGAGGTTGTCTTTCGACCTTCATCACATCCATAAGTAGAATGTGCACTTGGGTCAGTTTCTTTTAAGACATGGTGGAAGTGGAAGTGGAAGTGAGGAAGAGTTGAGGAGACTTGCTCTTCTTCTCACTCATGATCCTGGGTCTCCTAGTTTAGGTGAGCAATTAGAATCCGTCTCTGCATTCTTTGTTTAACAACTTCCGTTTATCAGCAATCAATTATCGATATTTTCCAAGTTGGAATTTGAGATTGGTTCTCTGTTCCTCTAACTCCTTCATTTTCTCATGGAGTTGATGATTTTGCTGCTATAATTTTTGTAACTCAATCTCAGCCTGTGACACCTCCCCTGAAGTTACAAGCGAAGGTTAATTATTATTATTGCGATGTCGATATTTTTTTGTTTGCATTTTGTTCAAATCCTTGATGTCGTCTATCCTCACGATCTCAGCCACTTTGTCTTGTATCTTGTTTGCAGAATCATCGATGTAGGTCTTAATTCCCTTGATGTAATCCATATAGTCATTCATATTGTGTCCTTTATAATAAATAAATATAAAATGATTGAAGATGAGGACATATATAACTATTAGAATGATTCAGGCGAAATCAACGAAGTAAGTTCTTAATAAGAAAACTCAAAAGAAGAGTATAAACCTTGTCTAATAATTCTAGTATGGTGGAGATCTTGGAGATGAAGGATGTCATGAAAACGATAATGAATGAAGTGCAAGAACTCTCAGAGATTCTTTACTTCGATGAAGACAACACTTTCGAGGTAATTGATCCTTATTATGAAGTTGCTCATGTACTACAATTGGAATAAAGATGAAATCTTTCACAAATATGACTCTACTTAGTTGGCTGAATTCAAAACTAATGGAGTTATTAACGATCACTAACAAGTTATTTATAATGGCCTTAAGGGAAGTTGCTCAGTTTGTTTATGCGAAGATTAATTAATTCTATTGGGATGTAAGCATATGTTTTGTGAATCTTGCATAAAACAGACTATAGTGCAGAGAGTATAAAAAGATAAGTTCCTCTTTGTTAGGTGTTTATTTTATGGGTGTAATTACAGACTACCTTTCTCAATGATTAGAAAATTCTCAAATAAAATGGAATTAGAAGATCTACTCTGTCGAAATTTGTAGAATGCTCAAGATATATGGCATACTGTCCTGCTGTTAATTGCAACAAAATTATAAAACCTAAATTCACATCAGCAAGAGAAGTGACTTGCCTCTGTTAAACGAAGTTCTGTTTCTATTGTAAAGAGGAACTACATCCCCCATGTCCTTGTGATTTAGTCAAAAAATGGCTTTCAGAACTCTAAAAAGACTAAGCCAATTTTGAGTGGATTAGACTGAATACAAAATAATGTCCTTTTTGCAAAAAAGATGTTGAAAGATCTTTTGGGTGCAATTACATGTCTTGTAAACCTCCAGGAGGATGCGGAAATGCTTTTTGTTATGTTTGTTCTTAGCCTTGGAAACCATATCACAAAGATCATTATAAGTGCAACTAGTATGTACCACCCACAGACAATACAAAGTAAGAGAAAGATTCAATCGAAAGATGTAATTTCTATTAGAAAAGATATCTAATTTCAGAAGCTGCAGGATAAAAAGCCCAGGAGTCATTGAAAAAAATTAGAGATGAATACATTGACAAAATATTTATGTATTTAGGCTTCGATATGAATGACACTAAATTCTTGGAAGAAGTCATGGCAGAACTAATCTAATCTAGAGTCACATTAAAATGGTATACGTGATATTATTACTGTGCAGGTCTTATTGTTTGTGCTACTATATTTCTCATAATAACCAATACTCATCCTAGTTGTTAGATCATTATCAGAAGCTCTTTGAACATGCCTGTGAATAATTGGCNTGTAATGAAATAATTTTAAAATTAGTTAGTAAATTGATACAAAATCACAGAGTTTTGAATTGCTTTGTTCTTTTGAATGAGAATTCAAGAAAGTATTCTTTGATTTTTGGTAAATGATTGTGTATGTAGCTAAAATATTCTGTTTTGTTTAATTGCATAAATTAATCAAAAGTGTATCTCCTGTTGCTCCTTATAATGGGAGGTTGTCTTTCGACCTTCATCACATCCCTAAGTAGAATGTGCACTTGGGTCAGTTTTTTTTAAGACATGGTGGAAGTGGAAGTGAGGAAGAGTTGAGGAGACTTGCTCTTCTTCTCACTCATGATCCTGGGTCTCCTAGTTTAGGTGAGCAATTAGAATCCGTCTCTGCATTCTTTGTTTAACAACTTCCGTTTATCAGCAATCAATTATCGATATTTTCCAAGTTGGAATCTGAGATTGGTTCTCTGTTCCTCTAACTCCTTCATTTTCTCATGGAGTTGATGATTTTGCTGCTATAATTTTTGTAACTCAATCTCAGCCTGTGACACCTCCCCTGAAGTTACAAGCGAAGGTTACTTATTATTATTGCGATGTCGATATTTTTTTGTTTGCATTTTGTTCAAATCCTTGATGTCGTCTATCCTCACGATCTCAGCCACTTTGTCTTGTATCTTGTTTGCAGAATCATCGATGTAGGTCTTAATTCCCTTGATGTAATCCATATAGTCATTCATATTGTGTCCTTTATAATAAATAAATATAAAATGATTGAAGATGAGGACATATATAACTATTAGAATGATTCAGGCGAAATCAACGAAGTAAGTTCTTAATAAGAAAACTCAAAAGAAGAGTATAAACCTTGTCTAATAATTCTAGTATGGTGGAGATCTTGGAGATGAAGGATGTCATGAAAACGATAATGAATGAAGTGCAAGAACTCTCAGAGATTCTTTACTTCGATGAAGACAACACTTTCGAGGTAATTGATCCTTATTATGAAGTTGCTCATGTACTACAATTGGAATAAAGATGAAATCTTTCACAAATATGACTCTACTTAGTTGGCTGAATTCAAAACTAATGGAGTTATTAACGATCACTAACAAGTTATTTATAATGGCCTTAAGGGAAGTTGCTCAGTTTGTTTATGCGAAGATTAATTAATTCTATTGGGATGTAAGCATATGTTTTGTGAATCTTGCATAAAACAGACTATAGTGCAGAGAGTATAAAAAGATAAGTTCCTCTTTGTTAGGTGTTTATTTTATGGGTGTAATTACAGACTACCTTTCTCAATGATTAGAAAATTCTCAAATAAAATGGAATTAGAAGATCTACTCTGTCGAAATTTGTAGAATGCTCAAGATATATGGCATACTGTCCTGCTGTTAATTGCAACAAAATTATAAAACCTAAATTCACATCAGCAAGAGAAGTGACTTGCCTCTGTTAAACGAAGTTCTGTTTCTATTGTAAAGAGGAACTACATCCCCCATGTCCTTGTGATTTAGTCAAAAAATGGCTTTCAGAACTCTAAAAAGACTAAGCCAATTTTGAGTGGATTAGACTGAATACAAAATAATGTCCTTTTTGCAAAAAAGATGTTGAAAGATCTTTTGGGTGCAATTACATGTCTTGTAAACCTCCAGGAGGATGCGGAAATGCTTTTTGTTATGTTTGTTCTTAGCCTTGGAAACCATATCACAAAGATCATTATAAGTGCAACTAGTATGTACCACCCACAGACAATACAAAGTAAGAGAAAGATTCAATCGAAAGATGTAATTTCTATTAGAAAAGATATCTAATTTCAGAAGCTGCAGGATAAAAAGCCCAGGAGTCATTGAAAAAAATTAGAGATGAATACATTGACAAAATATTTATGTATTTAGGCTTCGATATGAATGACACTAAATTCTTGGAAGAAGTCATGGCAGAACTAATCTAATCTAGAGTCACATTAAAATGGTATACGTGATATTATTACTGTGCAGGTCTTATTGTTTGTGCTACTATATTTCTCATAATAACCAATACTCATCCTAGTTGTTAGATCATTATCAGAAGCTCTTTGAACATGCCTGTGAATAATTGGCTATCTCATTGATGAAACTGTTTAATCAAATTGAAAAACTAAATGTAGAAATACTTACCACACCTATACACGATTTAAAAAAATAGTTTATGAAAATTAAGGACACAATTCAAAATGCCTCATAAAAATGCTCAAAAATGACAATAAATCTAGAATTAGCCGTCTATTAAGGAGATGTTTTTGTGTGATGTATCCTATATTCAAATTAAGATTTTTATTTATTAATATATATATATATACTTCATAAATTAGGGTAGTGTTAGTAAGTAAATCCATCTTCAAATGCCAATTGAAAAACCTCCTCAATGTGATCGACTAATCTAATTCCCTATTTAATAGAAGGTTCTAAGTTGTAAATGTCCCCCACATTCTAAGATGGAATAATGATGCTACTCAATTAAATTATGCTATTACCTCTCAACTCCAGATTCTGCTGTCTAAATGATGCTATCTCTCAGATTGCATTGTCTAAAAATAGATCCTTTGAGACTTAACTCTCCTTCAAATGCAACACTTGATTTCACTTTCTTATTCATAAATAATGACACCACAGCCACAGCAACACAAACACCCAAACAATTCTAGTTAGCAACAGTAATGTCCCAATTCTAGAATTAAATGTGTTTGAAACAATTCCTTAAGTGGCTTGAAACAAAATGACAAAACTATTATTTTTAGCAGTTAATTTGCCTTAAAAATATAATACAACATTAATTCTATCCCATATACAAAGATGAAATTAAGAAATGAATATTCTTATAATCTAAAAGTTTCATTGAAGATAGGAATAAAAGTAGTATTCAAATCCTATTCGGCATTTTTAGAATTAAGATAATGATTGTTTACAATTGTAAATCTTTTCATTTTATTTTTGATTCTCAATGCAATCATTTGAAGTACATAATTATCTATGAATTTAAATGGAAATTTGAAAATAGTCTGCGTTCCTTCTAAGTAACATGAATACAAAGAAGGCAGAGTTCGAATCAAAGGGATCAGAAGATCTAAAGCATATATTATGGATCAAGCAAGGTAGGAGAGAAAGAGAAAGAGAAGAGAAGAGAAGAGAAGAGAAGAAATTATTTTTTTTGATAATCATATAGCTCTTATATTCATAGTATATTTCTGAAAATAAGATGTCTAATAGATTCATTGAATATCAATGATATCAAATATTAATTTCTATTACTAGATTGTCCATATCCAATAACATAATTAATATTTATAGATATCGGAATGATATCAGAATGGCTGACCATCATTCGCTGTATTGCCTAACTTGAATTTCTTCGGTTTTACAATCCCAAGTGATTAAATACTCTCCATCATCTGAAATTGCTCCATGAATGTAATTATCATCAAAATCGATAATTTATTCTTAAATAAATTCTCCATTCTCTTTAATTTTAATTAAATTTAAACTACTTCCATTTTTGTTGAGTAACAGTTATTTCGATTTAATATATTTTTAAGGAAAATACCAAAAGCAATCATTTCCAGACTTTACAGCAATTTCCTTTTGCTTAACAAATTATTCGCTGAATTTACTTTGTTCATAAATTATCATCTGCTTTTTATTATAAGGTTGATATGTAAATTAAGTATTGCTAATAAAGCATAATCTTAAACCCCATTCTACTTTAATAGTTTAAAGAATATTCCAGAAAGAACTATTTACATCTTTTTGACTTACAACAATCAGATTGTCTGCAGCACAAGAAATGAATTAATTTTAAGTTTCATTCATGCTGATACAGAATACACTCCCATTATGATATGTTAATGTCTATGAACAATGCCACTACACATTTTTACTCCATAGTCTAATGGTTTTGTCATCACTACCTGATATTATCAAATCCTCATTATTATTAATTATCAAACAATTAATATCGTCAGTATGACCTTCAAGTTGTTACTTACAATAGAACTATCTATTTTCTGAGGCCTCCCATACAATAATCGAACGATCATAGCTACCAGAGATAAATGAAGGCGATTTTTACAAAAAGTATACACATCGAACTCTTTTACTATGATTGCTCAATTCCTATAATTATCGTAATTATCCTTGCTCAAACTCAAATACTCTTATTTTGCTTGATTCGTAGCCAGCCACTAAGAGAGTAGCTTCTTTATTAAACGCAAAAGCAAATATGTATTCATCTTTTATTTTATTGATTAATTCATATTTAAATGGCTTCAATTCTTTATTAAATACTTATTATTGAATTTATGGTTCTAAACATAAAATTTTTCGACCATTTGTAATAGTTTCAGAAAGACTTCCTACACTCTCTGCAATCATTGAATACAGTTTCTCTTTACTCCTTTGAAATGAGAAAAAACAAGAAGAAAGTTCATTAAAGTGATTTATACTAAAATTCTTAGCTAATTCTGTTATTTCTTTGTATCTCATTTCTAACCCTTTTTTCAGTTCCCCACATTAATTATTCATATGATTAATCCAATTCTCAAGCTTACTCATAAGATTATCGTAATCGGATGATTACTACTTTATTAAATTCAAAAACGAAGAAAATTTTTGAACATCTTCTATATGGCTCTTATGATTTCCAGCTTGCAAACATTCAAAGCAAGAAAAGCGATATTCTTGGCAAGAATCCCTCATACAAACAAATTCAATCTAATTGTTATGCCCTTAATTCGGACACAAAATATCCATTATTTATAAATAAAAATATTTTAATCGGATTATTGCTATTTAAGGATCAGATTCTATTTTTGGAATAAATTAATCTATATTTTGCATACTATATTTAGAATTATTATCAACGAATTCTAAATTAAAAACAACATAATCCTAATTAAGTTTCTGATTGTAATTCCTACTTTACTTTTAATGATATTGTGAACTGAAAACAAATGTAAGCAATAATTACCATTTCAATAATGTCTCCAATTATTTAAGATGGAATAAGAAGTATTAAGTATGATAACAATAAAATTATGAAATTACAGTTAATGAGGATTTTTCCAATTATGTGTTCAACTCTATAAAAATGATTTGTTTGAGGTCTTCATCTAGTAAATGAGAAAAAACAAATATATTTATTCTAAAGAATTATATATTTCAATTTGCAAAATTCCAAAAAAAAGAAATTAATTATTTTTAATGAATAAGTTTGTCTCAGTTTTTCAATAAAAATTCAATATTATCAATTAATCTATACCCTCTATTTCAATATGTAACACAATTTTTCACGATTAATTAATTTATATTTTATTATATATAAATAAAATAACAGCAAATTCTTGATATTTGGTTAATTTACAGGTATACACTTGTTCAAGTCAGAAAATTACATTAATGATAAGAATTTAGAATCTTGATGTATTTTTATATTATAAATTAAATTGGAGAATATAATATACTTTTTGAACATTAAAAAGCAATTCAATTTACATTTAAAGAAGACCGACAACATTCAGTATTTAAATTCAATAAAATTTTTACAATTTGAACAAATCAGTAAGAATTTCTTTAAGTGTCACTCCAAATACACAAAATAATATTGTAATTTGAAATTTAATTAATATATATTTTTCAAAATCTAACAGCATAATTGTTATACATTTTATTATTCTGAGGTAAAGACTTATTTAGAGAATTCCAAATTTATTTTCTTTACTTTTGTCGTGTAAAAGTCAAGTTCTATTATTTAGTTATTTCAAAAATATCTAATTTAAATATATTATGCAATTTCTCTTAAAATATCATAGTCTCATTCAAAGGTATCCGCTATCGACAAAATCTATTACCGCAGGNTTTGTCATCACTACCTGATATTATCAAATCCTCATTATTATTAATTATCAAACAATTAATATCGTCAGTATGACCTTCAAGTTGTTACTTACAATAGAACTATCTATTTTCTGAGGCCTCCCATACAATAATCGAACGATCATAGCTACCAGAGATAAATGAAGGCGATTTTTACAAAAAGTATACACATCGAACTCTTTTACTATGATTGCTCAATTCCTATAATTATCGTAATTATCCTTGCTCAAACTCAAATACTCTTATTTTGCTTGATTCGTAGCCAGCCACTAAGAGAGTAGCTTCTTTATTAAACGCAAAAGCAAATATGTATTCATCTTTTATTTTATTGATTAATTCATATTTAAATGGCTTCAATTCTTTATTAAATACTTATTATTGAATTTATGGTTCTAAACATAAAATTTTTCGACCATTTGTAATAGTTTCAGAAAGACTTCCTACACTCTCTGCAATCATTGAATACAGTTTCTCTTTACTCCTTTGAAATGAGAAAAAACAAGAAGAAAGTTCATTAAAGTGATTTATACTAAAATTCTTAGCTAATTCTGTTATTTCTTTGTATCTCATTTCTAACCCTTTTTTCAGTTCCCCACATTAATTATTCATATGATTAATCCAATTCTCAAGCTTACTCATAAGATTATCGTAATCGGATGATTACTACTTTATTAAATTCAAAAACGAAGAAAATTTTTGAACATCTTCTATATGGCTCTTATGATTTCCAGCTTGCAAACATTCAAAGCAAGAAAAGCGATATTCTTGGCAAGAATCCCTCATACAAACAAATTCAATCTAATTTTTATGCCCTTAATTAGGACACAAAATATCCATTATTTATAAATAAATATATTTTAATCGGATTATTGCTATTTAAGGATCAGATTCTATTTTTGGAATAAATTAATCTATAATTTGCATACTATATTTAGAATTATTATCAACGAATTCTAAATTAAAAACAACATAATCCTAATTAAGTTTCTGATTGTAATTCCTACTTTACTTTGAATGATATTGTGAATTGAAAACAAATGTAAGCAATAATTACCATTTCAATAATGTCTCCAATTATTTAAGATGGAATAAGAAGTATTAGGTATGATAACAATAAAATTATGAAATTACAGTTAATGTGGATTTTTCCAATTATGTGTTCAACTCTATAAAAATGATTTCTTTGAGGTCTTCATCTAGTAAATGAGAAAAAACAAATATATTTATTGTAAAGAATTATATATTTCAATTTGCAAAATTCCAAAAAAAAGAATTTAATTATTTTTAATGAATAAGTTTGCCTCAGCTTTTCAATAAAAATTCAATATTATCAATTAATCTATACCCTCTATTTCAATATGTAACACAAATTTTCACGATTAATTAATTTATATTTTATTATATATAAATAAAATAACAGCAAATTCTTGATATTTGGTTAATTTACAGGTATACACTTGTTCCAGTCAGATAAATTACATTAATGATAAGAATTTAGAATCTTGATGTATTTTTATATTATAAATTAAATTGGAGAATATAATACAAACATTCAGTATTTAAACTCAATAAATTTTTACAATTTGAACAAATCAGTAAGAATTTCTTTAAATGTCACTCCAAATACACAAAATAATATTGTAATTTGAAATTTAATTAATATATATATTTCAAAATCTAACAGTAATGATCCAAAGATAGGGTGAATTAATCCTTGTTAAAACTACTGCTTTTTAACACAGTTTGATCCACACTTTGTGATTCATTGTTGAAGAGTCTCTCAATCAAGTTGAAAATGTATTTGGCAACAAAAAACTCTTAAATGGATTTATGATTGAATGAATATATGCTGCCCTTTGAATTAATCAACATACACTTGCGTAATAGAGACTTGTACTCAAAATCGTCTTAATTATCACTGAAATATGAGTCTTCCCAAGAGACCTCAACCTTCTTTTCTTCCTCAGCTTACTTAATGTTTAGTTTCCCTTTTGATTTATAATTCACTTAAGTCAATTATCTCTGAGACATATTTATAGCTAAAAATGTGGAAAAATCTTATAAGTCCAATAGACACTCTCTAGTTATATATTTTTTCCCAAGTCCTTCAATTTTTGTAATTGTTAATTATGATAAAAGTTAACAAATATTTCATAAAAATCGAAAGCAGTAAATTGGTTTAACCTGAAAGCTGAAACAATAAAATTTGCATCATACTTTACTTTAAAAAGCTTGCTTGAAAAGATAGTATTATTATTGATATATTTTAGAGAGTTGGCTATAGAAAATTACTCAAAAAAGTTTTAACTGTCCAAGTCTTCCATAATTAAATTAAATTATTCCAGTATTTACGATTCTAAGTTTTTTTTCTCCTTCTTCCCATTCATTTGATTAAAATCTTCTGAATTCTAAATTTCCCTTCTTTAATATTATTCTATCACAACCTCTGATTTTNCTTCGTCAGCATAAACCTACCAGATATTAAGAGTTCCATCTTAACTACCTGATGATAAAGTGGTTCCATCCTCACTAAACACAACCTAAGTTATCATTGAGTTGTGACCTGATAATGAGGGTTTCTCTTTGCAAATCAGTTTTTCCCAAACAGCATTCTATATTTTTGCACAATTAAAATTACACGAATCAATTGAAACATTATTAAATTAGGTATTGTTTAAATTACACTGATAGAAACTTATGCCATTCAATTTAGTATCCTCTATCTAGATGTTACTAAAATCGATGCCATCAAAATGCTCCCTCAATGAACTTATAATATACAGTGAATTTGAAGCTGACCTTAAAAATTTTTTCTCAGTTTCAATCTTTGACAATTAGATTATCTGAATTAATTTCTGTTTAATCCCTCCGATTTGTTTCAATTTAGGTTTTAATATTTCCAAAATTCCAGAGTAATGATCCAAAGATAGGTTGAATTAATCCTTGTTAAAACTACTGCTTTTTAACACAGTTTGATCCACACTTTGTGATTCATTGTTGAAGAGTCTCTCAATCAAGTTGAAAATGTATTTGGCAACAAAAAACTCTTAAATGGATTTATGATTGAATGAATATATGCTGCCCTTTGAATTAATCAACATACACTTGCGTAATAGAGACTTGTACTCAAAATCGTCTTAATTATCACTGAAATATGAGTCTTCCCAAGAGACCTCAACCTTCCTTTCTTCCTCAGCTTACTTAATGTTTAGTTTCCCTTTTGATTTATAATTCACTTAAGTCAATTATCTCTGAGACATATTTATAGCTAAAAATGTGGAAAAATCTTATAAGTCCAATAGAACACTCTCTAGTTATATATTTTTTCCCAAGTCCTTCAATTTTTGTAATTGTTAATTATGATAAAAGTTAACAAATATTTCATAAAAATCGAAAGCAGTAAATTGGTTTAACCTGAAAGCTGAAACAATAAAATTTGCATCATACCTCACTTTAAAAAGCTTGCTTGAAAAGATAGTATTATTATTGATATATTCTAGAGAGTTGGCTATAGAAAATTACTCAAAAAAGTTTTAACTGTCCAAGTCTTCCATAATTAAATTAAATTATTCCAGTATTTACGATTCTAAGTTTTTTTTCTCCTTCTTCCCATTCAATTGATTCAAATCTTCTGAATTCTAAATTTCCCTTCTTTAATATTATTCAATCACAACCTCTGATTTCTTGGCCTCTCTTTTCAAAATCATAAAATTTTTCTTAAGCAAATCTCTTATTAAGTTAGATTGCGAGAAAAATTATGACATTTTAGGTAACACATAAACTATTATTTCCATCATAAATGGAGTTGTCAGTAGATGATTGATGTTGACGTTATTAATTACTTAAGAGAATTTTTACTCTCCCCAAAGTTACAATAGTTCCTTTTTTAATGATACCATCTAATTTGATTTGATAAAATTAAAAAATTCAACTGCTTAAATCTTTAATATCAATTTTTCCACATCCTATGTCTAAAACAACACTTCAGAATTTTATTTCTACATTATAATTGAATTAATTGTACTCTCTATTTAACTCCATATCTACTTAAACTCATCTAATGAAATTAATTACCCTTTTAATTATTTGAGAAATTCATAAAATCTTTTAATAGTTCTCTTAACACTTATTTCAGCATATATTTTTATATATTGTGAACTCTGTTCCTAACTAAAAGGCAATATCTCAATTTCTTTAAGTGTTTCTATGCTTTGACCATAAAACCAAGTTTAATATCCTATTGAATTCAAGATTTCTTCTCTTGTCGTTATAATCATTTTAACTGTTTATCCCGGTGCCTAAAGGCTAAGATCTTAAACCAGTCTATTTGTATGATAAAGATTAGTTCCTATGCAATCAAATTTCATCTCATCATAGCTTTCAAGAATCAATACAATCTTTAAGTTTCCATTAATGACAGCATCCTTGAACTCTCTTATTTGTATATTGTCAAAATTGTAAATTTCAGATTCAAGTGCCTAATTAATCAAATTATGATGAGGGTCCTTTAAGGAAGGAAGAGATACATAAATAGGGATCCAATTTGGTTTTATTGAATCGCAAATCCATATAAATTCTTCGATGTTACGTGCAGCTCTACTCTTACCTGAACCTGCTTTCCCTTTTATTAACATAACATCTTTTTGCTTTTCTTAGTCACTCCATAAAAATTCATTCACTTCCCCATCAAAATTATCATATTAGTTCTTTATTAAGAATGTGATGAACTCCCCTTTACTGTTCGTTTTTTTATTACCAGAAATAGGATCATAATCTTGAGTTGTAACCTAAATGTGAATTTAATCAAGCTCATTCTCTTGCTTTTATTTTAAAACCTTTTATTTTCGCATGCTCAGTAATTCCATAAAGTTCTTCCCTCTCAATCTTCTTATATCATCCTCCACGCTTTTTATGCTAGTTAATACCTAATCTATTGATGATTTTATGTTTTTCAAATCCTTACTAATTTCTCTTAAAAAGATTAAACTAATATCTAATCTTTGTGACATATCCGTAATATTATCTAAATATATTTCAAAATTCTCATATTCTTGTTGGAGCTACAACTTTATTTCTTCTTAGTTATCGCTAAGAAGAATTTGAGTTTCAAGTTGTTCAATTTATTTGAATCTATTTTGCATTTCTGTTTTTAACTTAATTGAGAAATTTTGTAAATCTTTTGAAAACAACTTCTTCTACATCACAATCATTTCCTCATTTTTCAGTAAGCTTCTAACACTAGGATGTTGTTCAATTATCCAAATTTATTTTAATAAATCTTCGCAAAACTCTTATATTGTTTCTTCTTGAACTATTGATTACATCCTTATCAAATTAAATACAAGGATTTCCCTAACTTTATATGAAGAATTTTAAAACATATCAAAAATACCTACTTCATAATTTGTCTTAGTACTCTTTTTTAACTCTGTAAAGATAGTTGAGATTATATCAACTTTTCTATCCTAATTTTATGTAGCTTAATCTTCAATGCAAAGAGTATTAAAATTTAATATTTAAATCCTTACATGAACTTGCTAAATTTAAGGTTATTTTTGGAGTTTTGCAAGAAAATCCTCGCTAAAAATCATTTATTCATTCCTATTTATCTACTGACAAAACTATAGAGTTTATTGTGATATATCACTTATTATTTGATATAAACTTTATGTATATATACTTTTTAATTTATTAAATAACTATGCATTTGTTGATTAATTGTAAGAAGCAGCTTCAATTAGATTTGATTTGAATATCTTCTTTAGCTTTTGAGATTTCATAATTAAGCCTTCTAATGTTTTGATGAACTTTTCACACTCAATCAAATCTCCTAAATTTAATTTCAGCAATTCTTATCTAGAAGAAGGTAATTAAGGATCCCTTGAACACGATTATAATTCCTCTGTTTTTTCTTCTTAATTTATTTCTTAAAGATGGTTATCCAACAATTTTAAAATTTCTTATTATATCATATTTCTCTCCTTCTAAACCAAACCAAATATTTCTAATTTAATTCTTACCTCCTAAAACAACAATATAAGAGGTTCTTATATTTGCTCCTTCCAATTCTATTTTTTTATATCATTTATTTCCCTATAAATTTGATATGATAGATTATTAAAATCATTTTGTTGCTCCTTTGTGAATTCTGCATTTTAATATTTATTGAATAAAATTTATAACTTCTCTTTCTTGTCAATAATTAATGTTCTAATTTATTCATTGATATCTGTTTAATGCTATTACTCTCCATCAGCTTCTTGAATTCCTTTATTTGAAAAAATCCCTTAAAATTATGAGAATAATGTAGTTAATTTTTTTTAGTGGACACAAAGCATCATTTTTATTCCCTTGTGAATATTTAAGTTGCTGTAAATCATTTTGAGAACTTTTCGAATATCTTATACTTCCTCAATTTTTGATTTCATCTTTTCTATCTTTTAGAAATATCCTTAAGTTTTATTAACCAATTTCACTATAAGTTTAGAATCCAATATCCTGATTATCTCTTCTGCTATATGCCTTTGAGAAATTTGGGTTTTCAAAAAATCTTTGTAGTTTTGCTATTTCATAATATTCAAGAGGTTTCTCTTAACAGTTGGTACTTATAACAGAAATTTATCTATGCATAGACAATAGGCAGCAAATACTTAAATGGTTTCATTGAGTTACATTTCAAGTGATTGATCCTATTCTAGGTTCCCTTCAAATAATTCTTCATGTTAAATTGTCGTATATTCAGACACATATATCCAAAATGCAGAAACCTAATCTAAATTTCCTATAAACTCTGCTATATGTTTATTTTCAATCTCTTAAATTAATATTAATGTTTATTTTTTTATTTTATTCAGTTATTCCGCATTAATTGAATTAAAACTTTCTAAAAAGGTCTAGAAGATTGAATTGATTTGGAGTTCCTTATTTATCAATAAATTTATCTCTTAGAGTAAGCATAGAATTAAAGTGCTGGTTTGTTTGAATGATTTCATTAAAAAACTGATGTCCTGTTTGATTATTTTGAGTTCTATAACTTTGTTATTTTTGAGTTAAGAATTATATTAAAGCACTTATTATTTTACAGATTCGAAATTATTTATTAATTGGTCTTTCTGAGATCCTAAATAATTGTTTAAAGCCTTTATTAATTCTAAATTCGATTGATTTGTTAATTATTAGATAAAGAGATCCTCTTCATTTAATTATTGATCTACCTAGCTATTGAAATTAAAGTTAATGTAATCTCGCAATAATCGGATCTCACTTGAATTCTAAATCAAGTACTCCTAAAATAGTTTTAAAGGTGCAAACTTTTTAACTTTAAAATTTTGGTTTCCAAATATTTTTAGTTTACCAGCAAATTTATTATAAGGTAGTAAAATTATTTAATTTTAATTTAATAATTAATTCCAATTTTCTTGATTAGGAATTCCAGTTTACATCAATTATGATAATTAAGACTTTTAAACGATAGGTCTATAGCACATGAGATCAGATATTAAGTTGACCCAACAATAATGTATCATCCAATCCTTAGAAATGTTTATATACTTTTGGTATCCATCTTGAATTTGCCTAATGATATTCTAAACTGAATAGCCCCATTTTAATTAATTTACAATTGACCATTTCAGAGTTTCAAAAAAGTAATATATTTCGTAAATTTGTAAAGGATTTTGGATTTGTTTATTATAGAAATTCAAAAGTAAAAACTTACCTCCTTCTATAAGAGAGTCAATCAACTCTTCACTGGGTTTTAATTAAGATAGCGATGAGATCAATCCAGACATAATAGATATGGCTAATTCCTTCCCTTTTTCAGAGTTTGTCCTACAATGAGCAATACAAGTCTTAATCATCTTGAGCTCAAAATCTACTCCATTAAGCCAAATATTAATCGCTTCTACTTAGATTTAAGACTCGATTTCTTAAATATATTCTAAAAATCTCTTATGTAACTCCTCTTACATGTACCTTTCTCCATTCTTTGATTAATATGAAAATATTATTCTAAATAAATCATTACAAATTTAGAGTAACAAATAGAATAGGAACCCAGAGAGTTTTAAATAAATTATAAGTTATTTCATTAATTATTCTACAATCCTTTCTATAAGTTCATAAAATTATGAGTTTAAAGCATCATCTTTACAAATAATATTAAATTACTCTTTGTGGTTGTGAAACCATTAAAATGCAGTCATGATTTCCTCTTGATTCATCTTATCTTGAAAGCTCAACGATTTTTCAATAATGATATTAGTATAAGTTTATAATTTGGATGCAAAATTTTCTTCAAAATTTTAATTGCCTTATATTATATCAGAATGAATTTGTTTCGTTCCACAACAACCACCACCTCTTAATTAAATACAAGGCTCCAAATCTAAATTACTCACCTCATTTTTCAAAATTTTACCATGACTTAGATTGTTTAGCAGTTACTTAAATTTTTTTAACACATAATTTCGCAAAGTATAAACTGATGTTGCATTACTCATAGAAAGGGAAGTATTAATCCTCCTTGCTTATTAATCCATGATTAATAAATAAATAAAATATTAATTTCTTTCCTATTACTTTTTGTCTATTAATATTCAACATTCAAATTTATCAATTACTAATTAAATAGTAAATAATAGTGATATCAAATTCTTAATTAATGAAACTTATCAATATTCAATAAAAGGATTATTAAGAGAAATGTAATCTATCAGATTAGAAAAGGAAAGAATTTATTCATGCATTTGTATAAGATTACTCAGATCATAATTTTTTCTTTTTTCTCCTAAATGGTGAGCGCAATTCTAAAAATTGAATTTCAATTTTTAAGTACACATGTTTAGGGATCAGTAATTTTTATTTCTCCTTTTAGGAAAATGAACAATTTTCATTTTCTTAATGATGTTTACAAAAATGATTAGCTTGATATATGTAATAAACTAGATTTATATAGAGGCTTAGTTTTATTTGAGGAAAGAGAAAAAAGATGAATCACTATTTGCAGTTATTTCTAAAGCTAATTACTTTAATTATTAATTAATAACCAAAAAGAATTTTTCTTTAACTCTCTAATTGTAACTAGAAATTTCAATTATTAATTTAAACTTTATTTCCAAATCTATTAAATAACAGTTTTTACATTTTAAATCAAAGCAAGCTATTCATAATAGGATTTGTGAATTTGATTTTAATCAGATTAATGATTATTTCATATAATTTCTGAAACTGTTGATTATGGTATGACTTTATTAAATTTTTAATATTTGTATTATATTATTTTACTACATTATCTTGTTAAATGAATTTAATTTTTTTTAATGTCAGAATTTTATAAACTTTCAAGAAACATTTATTTCCCCTTAGATGTACCCTCAAGTCTTAGATCAAGTAAAAGAAAGATAGGGGATTATTCACTTTTAAATTGAAATTTATATAAATTTTGAAGACTGTTGTAGTAAGGAGGAATGGAAATGATATGGATTGTAATTTTAATAATATAATAGATTTCATCAAACTTCAATATAAGACTAAATAAGGATGCAACTTTTGTTTCAAAAACTAAATTTTTAATTTCAAGTTCAAGTATCTTAAAAATCTATTAAAATGGATTTTATTGAACAGGGGAATATTAAAATTCTTACAATAATTGGAAATACTTTGAGTTCCCTTGTAATTGTCACATTCGTTATCTTATTTGATGCAAAAATTTCATAATTTCAATAACAGAAGGAAATTTCTTGCATACAATCTAATACATTATCAAGCCAATCTTGATTTATTCATATAATTACTGAGTAATTCTAAATATAGCTTTATAGAATTAAAGCAAAAGTTTAATTCTAAATTTTTCCTTATGGGTTGATTTCTGGAACCGCATATGTGGCTGTTAAATTGTTTTATCTAAATTTTGGTTAAGCAAAAGGAATGATGAATTAGATTAAGTAGGGGATTAAAGTCTATTAGAATTTTAGTCACAATGCACTGCTGATTTGATTGAACTATATGATAATTTAGGAATATTATATTGAAGGAAGTAAGTACAAAATTAATTAATTTTTCATGATATATATAACTACAAACATAGTTGTTGGGATAATTTATAGTTGTAAGCATAAATCAAACCCTCTTAAATTCAATAATTTAGGCTTAAAGATGCTCTTTAGATGGCAAATGGAGTATTTTCTCAAATTTACAAAGACATTTGAACTTGTCATACTTTTTTTCCATTTTTCTTTGCATCTACCCATAGTGAGAGAGATATGCAATATGATGTGAAATAACCAGAGTCGAGATAAATTTATTATATCATTATAACTTAACCTCTGATTACCTAGTAAATATCTTTTTTAATAGTTTAGCGTCTCCATAACAGTGGGTTAAACCACTTTAAGAAATTGTTTAGGATAATATAAATAATAGTATAAAAATAATTGAAATACCAATACGAAAATGCTTCATAACGAAAAAAGTAAACTTTTAATATAAGCATTTTAACCTAATCCCAGTTCCTCTGCAGCCAAATAAAAGTATTTAGCTTCTGATATTCTCCGTAATTCAAATAATGAATCAGCTAAAAATAAAAAATGATATAATTACCTTTCAATTTGAATAGATGAGCACTATTTCTTATTTTAAGGGCTTGTTCAAAATTAAAGAGTGCATCCATATATTTATTCAATTTGTGTAGGATTATACCTGAATAATAAAAATATTTACCTTTATTTTCTAAGGAGCAATCAGATTTAGGGTTAATAAATATTGCTTCATCGTAAGAGTATATTGCTTCTTGATATTAATTCAATTTAGCTAATGCAAAACCTAAGTTTAAATATTGAACAAGTAACTACCTTTTTTATACCATGCAGAATCATGTCTTGGGTTAATATAAATTGCTTCATTGTAACATTTTATTGCTTCTTGATATTGCTTTAAACACGATAATGCGTTACCTAAATATTAATATGGACCAATTAATTACCCTTATAATACCATATATTTATCTATTTAGAATTAATGGATATTGCCATATCAAATGACTTAATTGCTTCTTCATATAGATTCAATTTGACTAATGAAAGACCTAAGTATTCATATTGAAAAAGTAATTACCCTTGCCACACCATACTAATTCATGTCTTGGGTTAATATAAATTACTTCATTGTAACATTTTATTGATTCTTGATAATATTATAAATGTGCTAAGGCCAATCCTAAAAATTGATATGTAACAATTAATTACCTTTGCCATACCATGCATCAATGCATTTAGGATTAATTGATATTGCTTCATTTTAGCATTAAACTGCTTCTTGGTATTGTTTTAAATGTGTTAATGCACTACCTAAATATTAACATTTAATTCTTAATTACCCTTTTTAATCCATGCAGAAACATATATATTATCAATAGATATTGCTTCATCAAAACATTTTATTGATTCTTGATAATGTTTTAAATGTTCTAATGCGTTACCTAAAAATTTATACGTAACAATTAATTACCCTTGCCATACCACGCATCAATATATTTAGGATTAATAGATATTGCTTCATTGTAGCATTAAATTGCTTCTTGGTATTGTTTTAAATGTGTTAATGCATTACCTAAATATTAACATTTAATTCTTAATTACCCTTGTTAATCCATGCAGAACCATATTTATTATCAATAGATATTACTTCATTGTAACATTTTATTGCTTCTTGATATTGCTCTAAACGTGCTAATGCGTTACCTAAAAATTGATACGTAACAATTAATTACCCTTGCCATACCATGCATCAATGCATTTAGGATTAATTGATATTGCTTCATTTTAGCATTAAACTGCTTCTTGGTATTGTTTTAAATGTGTTAATGCACTCCCTAAATATTAACATTAAATTCTTAATTACCCTTTTTAATCCATGCAGAACCATATTTATTATCAATAGATATTGCTACATCAAAACATTTTATTGATTCTTGATAATGTTTTAAATGTTCTAAGGCCAATCCTAAAAATTGATACTTAACAATTAATTACCCTTGCCATACCATGCATCATTATATTTAGGATTAATAGATATTGCTTCATTGTAGCATTAAATTGCTTCTTGGTATTGTTTTAAATGTGTTAATGCATTACCTAAATATTAACATTTAATTCTTAATTACCCTTGTTAATCCATGCAGAACCATATTTATTATCAATAGATATTATTTTATCGTAACATTTTATTGATTCTTGATACTGTTTTAAATGCGCTAAGGCCAATCCTAAATATTAATATGTAACAATTAATTACCCTT
>CAJJDP010000182.1:31440-44998 GCA_905182995.1 Paramecium octaurelia | reverse complement strand
TTAATTTGCACAATTTTATAGAGAAGTTTTAAGGTACTGTTCAGTCAGGGCTAGAGTTTTCGGCCCAAATTTTTATGCATCTATCTCAAGATACACATTTATACCTATATAACTAAATATAAGTTTCAGGACTGCCTGCAGGTTTGCAAAATTATACATCCAATAAGGGGTTTACCGGCAGCTCTTGTAACAATGTACAAACCAATTGAGAAAAAATTATGATTGGATGTAAATCTATCTTGAGAATAAGTGGGCAAAAGTCTACTTTTAATTATAATGCCAACCAAGGCTCTATTTCAACTTACTTTTTGAAAATGCCCACCATATTAGAATAGCTTATGATTGGAAGATAGATGTTTGGACAAATATTGCACTCTGTTTATTCGCGTAAGATTCTTGCTTGTGTGAATGATGTCGTAATTTCTTCATATGTGAATGTGTCAAGTTTTTTTTAGAAGCAAAGACTTTTAAGGTTAATTTATGGAAAATCTAAGTATGTTAGCTCGAGTGGATTTGGATAAAAAAGGATGAGATATGATAGGAAATGAAATGAAAGAGTAAAGAACTTTTAATTTCTTGAAGTGATGATTAATAGAAAAGGGAACATAAGTCGTATTACGGAGGAAAGTCGCTTTCTTTTGTTGGTACCCGATTATTTCTAATTGGTAAGCATCCAAAAATAAATTAGACACACTATTCTTATATTTGGCAGTACCTAAGAATTTGATAAAATGGTGCCATATTGTTTTTGCAATTGTAAATATTTTATGAATATATCATATCTTATTTGAATATACTCTCTAAAATCTTAAAAGGGCTAACAGTTCTAAAAGACAAATAATTAAAGCAATATCATTCAAAAAGAAATCGAATAGTCACTAGAAAGGAAGCAGCAAAACGAACGATTCTTTATAGAAGAAAGTCATCTTAAACAACATGAAAGAATTTCGGAAATTTTCAAGCCCAGTTCATTCTCAAGTTAGATACATCATTTCATGTAGTCCTTAACTAATTTTTGATATATAAACTTATGAGCACTAGTGATAACTGCAATAATATGATTGTTCCTCTCATAAGAAACATCTAATTAGATAGGTGAGAAATGGATTGAACCATTTTACACGGAGATTTCTATTAACCTTTTGATTGTGCTAATAGAATAATATCCAAGATCAATTACTTATATCAGGGGGTTGATAAAAACCATCATATTATCCACGCCATAACCATATGTCGAAATATTACACTTTTCAAGGTAAGCTCATAAAAGCTTCACACTAAAATTTCATCTTTTGTAATTTTTAAGAGTGTTTTCAATTTAATCAAACAACTTTCAATACTTTCATCTTAAATTACTTGGATCTGCTTAATTTCTTGAGTAAATGCCTGATATTAGTAATTAAAATATGTTTTCAACCTTATACTATTAGACTCTATAAAAATTTAGATTGGTGTATAAGGATTCCTGGATTTAAAACCAAAAACTTCTACCTAAGCAAAAGTTATATTTTTGTTTTAAATTTAAAGGAAATTCAAGAAAATTGAATAAAATCAAGTTTTTGGCCTTTAACTAATTATTGAATATATTTGTAGTTTTATTAAAAGACTTTGGTAGTTAGTATCACATGAATGTTTAATTTTTTTCCTGATGAAAAGGCTCTATTAATAATAATTTTTTCTAATAATAATACCTAAAAAAAACTGTTTTTCTTAAATCTTTTTGGTTATCATTATTTTGTCATTTAGATAGTTGATCGACTTAGGCAGAAACATCCTATCAATAAATTTTAGGAGGCACTGAGCTATTTTATAGCTATAGATTCTTTTTCATGAGGAATATTTGAAAGTGCATTATTAAATGAAAAAAATTGTGCTTGGAATGATAATGAGGTGTTAAAATTTAGAGCATTTTTACAGAGTTTGTTTAATTGTTAGTTATCACCTATTGTTTGAACTGAATTTCTGATAGATAATCAAATAAAATTCCTTTCTAACTTCAGTAATATTTAGTAGAAGAATGTAAGCATATAAATACTGTCCATCATCACTCAATTACCCAAATAAACAATTATTATTGAATTGAATAGATTACTCAAGTTTAAATTCATTATTTTCTGTCTTTCTTATTAAATTGATACATTTCTCATGTTTATTCACTAATATCTATTTTTAATTAAAAAATTATTATGGAAATAAATGCCAACTATCAGGACCTTAATTTATAGTAATATGTTTTGTTATAGTGAACTATTTACTCTCATAGACATCCATCAAATTGCCATTATAAGGCTGAAATGTGAATTAATCATTGTTGATAAAGCATAATCGATAACCGTGTTAATCTACTTTTATATTTTATATGACAATCCACCTTTTATTTTATTCCGAATATTCAAATACTAATATTGTCTTATCACCTCCACAAGAAATAAGTTTATCTTGTTATTCATTTAAACTTAATTAACAAACATAACTAGTATGATCAGTGATTGTCTATTAACAAATCCATTCATTCTGTATAATCCAAAACTTAATTGTTTTATCACCACTACTAGAGATAAAAAGATCTTCATTAATATTCAAAATTAAACAATGAATATAATTACTATGTCCTTTAATTATTTATGAGGAATTCCATTAATTACTGTTATACCTTGACCAAATTACAATTGATCCACCATTATCTCCAGATATTAACTAATTTGATTTATTCATGAAATTTATAGTCGATACATTATTTTTATGTTGATTTAAGATTTGTATTTGTTTCATGATTCCTTATTTGAATTCATATATTTTTTTTTATTATAACAACCAACTGCTAAAATTGAACTATCTTTATTAATTGCAATTACACGAGAATCTTAGTCTTACTTAATTGAATTATGTTGAATTATTTAATAAACAAATGGTTTTGAATGAAATTAAGAGGATGGAGATTGAATTGATATTATCTATTATTGTTATGATTAATTTGAATGTTATTAATTTGATTATAATTAAATTTGATGTTTGATTGTTGAGTTGATTAATGGTTTAAGTTATTAAAGAATGTTTGATTAAAAGATGGATTAACCTATGAAATCGAATTAATCAAGTTTTGGCAAAGAACATTCAAATTTAGGATTATTAATTTTAGAAATTGGACAATCACTAATGAATATTTAGTCAATCAAATTATTGATTTTAACAAAAGAATACTTAAAATGAATACAATATTAAATTAATACATCTACTTCATCTCTAATTTTTTGAATACAGTTTCGAACTATTTTACTTTCATTATTCTAATTCTATTAAATTATTCTTTAATAATAAAATGATAAAAATTATTTAATAAATATGATTCTTAGGATTAAGTCCTTTCTGACATTTATGCTTTTTAAGATGATACTATATAATTAATATAAATGATAATGGTTGATACATAAAACAAGATCGAATTTATTTAAAATGTGAACCACATTTCCATTTCTTATTTCTAAGTGCAAAATTTTGAATTACAAATTTTATCAAGTCGAATTTATTTTACATTCCTAAATTACAAATTTGTTTAAATCATAATAAATTTCAACCTGTAAATAGGTTGATGTTTCCCTGATGTAAATCCTCATACTATTTATCATCATTATTTCAATTCTGAATTTGGTTAACAATATTAATCTATTTTCCAAAACTAAAAGCAAATTATTAAAGCCTGTAATGAAAATACTCAATTATGTAGAAGTGCTTATAATTATAACTTACTTATGTAAATTTTGATTTGAGTTGATAATATATACATTTTCTTCATTTTCCAGATATCGTATACCTAAATTTCTTCAATTATGGTGAAAAACTAGTTCAATTATATTTTGTTTTATGACAATTGTAAGTCTCAAATAGTAAATGATAAAAGTCAATGATCAGTGATGAATTTCTCGGAATCATTGTTGAGATTCAGTAAAAAATAATATATTAATATGCTTCATAATAAAATATCTGCAGAATACTTCAAAGTATCTGCTCTTAAAACAGGGGGTAATATAAATATATTGAATCGGCTATGAGCATTGATAAAATGAGTTTAGAGGATTAAATCTTATTAAAGACTATATAATTAATTTGGTTGAATCTGAAAATAAGGAGCTTAGAAAATGTATGACAAAAGGGTGTAATACATGCATCACAAGTTACATTTGAAGAAACGGAGGCATAAATACAATTAACATAAACAAGATTAGCATGCTAGTGAAGAAGTAAGACATAAGCAAAGATTTGGAAATTAAGATATCATGAGATCAATTGCAGGATGGATCGCCTGTTGTCAAACAGATTTCTTCGATTTAGCCAATAACACATAACGTAGAAATTATAGCATTTCCATTTACTTCTAACATAAAGATATTCAATTATTAAAGTTGCATGGAGACTAGGTATCATGAAATTCTTTGTTGTTTTAGCTTATCAATATAATTTGCAGGTTACCGTCTGAACTTATACTTAGTGTATGATCTGGCGATCAAGCGCTGCCATTTATTTGTTTTACACACTTATTGGATAATTTAGTAGTGGCATTCATGTAACATCAGAAAGCAATAATCATAATAAGTCATGCTTCTACTAAGCACTCAATGCTAACTACCCTTTGCCTGTGGAAACCAAACATAGCTCAAGTCTTGCTACAAAGAAGCAACTTGATAACCGAAACCACCGTGACGACAGATTAGGATTGAAGCCATGATCTAGAGCTGGCTTCATTAGACTTACTTATCATTCAAGCAATTATAGATTTTACTAATAGCATATTTACTTTTGGATGGATGATATACTATTTTGAGAAATTAAGGAGTTATACTTTATAACCCGTAAGTATAATCATAAAGTAATAGCCACTGACAATAATATTGCCCAAAAGCTACACAAAAACATGTATTAATTAGTAATTGCAGTTTAGCAACTTATCATGAAACATTGATTGGGAGTTTATTTTATTTATAGTCCTAAAGATGCATATAAATTCTTCTGTGCGATAATATCATAAATTCATAATTCGACAAAAAAAAAATAATTTAACCAGAGATTATCAATAGTAAACTTCTAAAAAGGAGGTTTTACATTCTCACTTTTCATTTTACTTCTTATCTAGAGGAATTCTCTGCTGAAATAGTATATATTTAGTTAGTTTTAGAAAACTAAGGTATGTAATGATTACCGCATCCATATTTATAGGTTATCAGAGGTAAGAATATAAACTCTTTGAATGTGGCCACTTTATATAGAAATATGTAAGAAAATATCTTGAATTCCCTTATAGTGAACTGAATTGCTACTGCAATCACATCGAGGAATTTTGAATACAATTATTAAAAGTTAACTGAACTTAATTTAATTAATTTTATTAATTACATAGCTTATATATATAATTACCTAGTTTATATTAAATGTATTTTATAAAACGTTGTTTCAGAATATTTAAAATTCTTAAAGTTAATTGAAGTAAATTAATAAGAATTTTTTATAGGGCATCAGGAATATTTTACAAAATTTATTATGTTAAATAATTTATAAAAATCCTGCCATTAAATCCTCAATAAATTAAATTTAAGAAAAAATATCAAAGAATCGAAGGAATTTAATGCTTCCATAAATACAAAGTTAATTCAGAATGATTAGTCTGATTGAAAATAAATAAAATATAAATTTTTAATTACTAATTCACATAAATATTTTAATAAATAGAATCACCCTTTGATAAATATTGGTGATGAATTTATTAATTCAATATTCATTTAGCAAATTTAAAAGTTCTAAAATTTCAGATGCTAATCCAATTTTGCATTGAAAATTTACTAGAAACATATCTTATCCTACTTATCCTAAATCAATATCATCAAATCACTTAATAATATCAATAAACTTTAGTTGTGTTTGTATTCACAGCAGGATCAGTAAAATTTATGCCAACTCCTTAAACATCATTTATCATATTTAATCTTTTACTTATAAAGAATGTAGAATATGAGAAAGGTTAATCTAATTTATTTAATTCTGTAAGATGTTCATTAATATAGCCATAATTATTTGTTATATATTACAAATTCACCTTTAAAAATTCTTTCAGCAATCCAAAATTTATCTAATTCTTTTGCTTTCCATTAAATCAAGCAGCCATTTTAAACCGCATTAAGAAATTTACGATTAATACAATTCTTTTACTCTAATGCTTCATCAACATCAGCTCTAAATTTTTTTCATAAAGTATTACCATATCAAGTGAGATCTGTATTCTTGAATAGCGTCATATTATGGTAGATATGACTTGTTTCCAAGAGGACATTAAATTAAATATATTTCTCCTTTCTTGTTTTTATATTAAATAAATATAATTTATGCTTTCAAAAGCAAACGGAATTCAGCTCTAATACAATCTCATTATCCTTCTACTAAGTTTAAATAATCTTAATATTGGTTTTTCCAATTTAATTATGAAAATCTCCTTAATAAATAAAGCTTAGCATCATTATTCTTTGAACTTTTTCTTTGCATAGCTTTTTTGATTTCGTTCCTTTCAAATTACTTAAGTAGCATTTACTGAAGCATTTCCTAGTTATTCTGCACTCTTCTAGGCCGACTTATTAAACTTCAAATCCATTAATATCAACATAAATAAATAAGTCTTAAGCATTTTTAGCTACATAAATCATTTTAAATTATTCACACATTTTAACAGATTGATCGTTTAAGTTAAACTATTTTTAGATGTTTAGAAGATTTTGCAAACGCAATTCAGCAAGTATGATAATTTTCAGTTTATTATGAAGTATTGTGATTATTATTCTTTATAAATATAATAATAGCACCCTAGTAATATATATATAAAACTCCTGTTTAAAAATCAATTACAGATTACAATTGTACAAATCCTTAATAGCTACTCTACTATATTCATACCAATAAAAGCTAGCAATAATTCTAATATAATTGATTTCAACTTGAGAACTTTCAGACAAAAAGCTGTCAAGAGAGGTAAACACTAGATTGATGGCACTTAGTCTTTATGCTGTTTAGGTAACTTCTCCTAAGTCTTTCCCTATTGTTTTATTGCCTGTCTTTTGGAAATTATACTTTTTCAAGGTCCCTTCATGATTAATAAATTATCTAATGACCTTCCAAAAACTAGACCATTCTCATCTTTCTGTAGCTGATAAATCGTTATTAGCTGTATAGTATTCATCAAACATAATCTTTTAATCTCTTTTTGTCAATTGAATTAAGATATATTCCTTCAGGTTCTGTGGCCTATTCATTGATTAAAAGTAGGCCCTTTATTTCTTCTCCAAGACTGATAAGTTGTCTTTACGTCAGCTTATCTAACAATCAGGAATTCTTCTCATTACTGCTTCCTCTTTAGCTTAAACCCCCTTCATTCCTAAACTATCCTATAAATAGACAAATGCTATTTGTATTTATTGAGAAGTCATTCATCCCTTTATCCAAATGCCCCCACCCATTTTAGGTTCAAATAGAATCCTGTAGTCTAGGTCTTCCAAGGTGTTTATTAACTGTATACGGAAGGGTATATCATAACACTATTCTATTAATTCAATTTTTTTTGTGCAAAAAATAAAAGACAGAATAACTTATTATATATTCTTCTTTTAAAAGACTAATTACTCTATTGTGTATCAAAATGCTCTGATTTGAGAAGTCTCAAACTTATGAAGATTGTATGATACTTTCAACAATAAATTGCTATTAGCTCATTTAGCTTATTGAATTCAGAATTACTTTTTCTCATATTTTCAGTGATTATAATTTCTTAAGCTATTTATTCTAATAAATCTTAAGATATCTTTTGGGATATTATTAAATCACGAAAAAATAATGAAAAAAGAAATATTCTGAATACTTATCAAAGAGATTTGTATTAGTAAAAAGGATATCACTTTTAATAAAATTGAATTAATTGTAAATAATATTTAATTCAAATTAGGGCGCATAAAGCTCTTAATAATTTCAATCACTAATAAACCTCCGTCTAGTACGATAACTGTTATTAAACCTTCGACTTCTTATTCTTTTTGATTCTAATTAGACTTTCCATTTATTGACAATATAATCGTCCTTTAATTGTATGGACTCATTAAATTAGTCCATTTCGCAATATTTCTTCAAATTTTGAAAATCTTTTTGGAATTTATCAAGGTAATTCTCAAGTTCTTAATTTATGAAGGTCAAATTCTAATGATTTGAAAATGATGCTATTTAGTCTTTTATAGAGTTAAGTTTTTTCACATGTTGTTAAAATTAATTTTTAGTCTAATTTAACAATTCCATCTAACAATATAATTGTGTTGAAGACCTTATCAATTCATCTAACTCCTGTATTCTTATCTATTGTTCTAATTGAACATTTGAATTCGCTTGAATTTTTTGTAATTGTTCTTTAATTACTAAGATTTGGCTATCAGCTAATAATCAAAATCTTAATACTTGATTAATCATTTAAAACATTGATCGACTTTTAAATGTCTAATTAGAAATCTTGTTTTATTTTTTCTAATTTATTTTCAACATCCTTAGTTATCATATTCTCATCCGTAGTAACCGTTTCTTTGTCTTTTTGAGCAAAATCATTAATAACTTAAAGCAATTCTTCATAACTTAATTATTGTATTGTGGTTTTATTTTATCTGTTTGAGTAATTAGATTTAATTACTAATAGTAATTCGTACTAATTTAGGCAATTTATTCATTTAACTTCTTTTATTTAATTTATATCTTTGACTTTTATTGATTAGAAATTTATCTTAATGTACCTTTTGCTTTTTTTTATTCCATAACTCATCTATGTCTTCGACGGTTTTCAATTTTTTGAACTCCCATTACTTATACATTGAACGCAAGCTAATCTTTTTTCTGTTTATATATTCTCCGAATCAATATCAATCAAAATTACTTCCTTTTTATGATCTTTACAAAGTGTACTTAAACTAAATGTTTTCTAAATTTATATAAAATTTACTGTATTATTTTCAATTTTTGGTGACTCCAATTGAATTTAATTCTCTGTCTTAAAGTTAGTTATTATCTTTTTAGCAGTTTTAAAAGCTTCTATAGTTTACAGGTACTCTATATCAACTGAAATTTGCTAAAACTAATTCTACATTTCATCCATTTATTACAATTCCATTTAATCTTCTGGTTTCGAAACAAATCCATATAATAATTTAACATCCTCCCAGAAATTCGATTAAGTTCAACAATTTTCAGATAGAGATAATTCTTGTGATTTAAACTTAATTAATTGTGACAATTCATTTTAGATTTTCTACAAAACAGTATTAACCTTAAATTTAAACTACTCTAGGTTTTCAAACAGGTTCTACAATTATGTTAGAATTATTTCAATTTCATTCGCCCTTTTTTGTTACTATTATTTCTTATATGATGTTATTTATTCTTTTGCTTCCATGATTGTTAATATATTATTATCATTTGTCTTATCAACTAAACATTTATTACACATGTGTGTAACATCTCCAGTTATTGTTGAGTTAAGGTTTATAGAAATTATTATTTAGTTGTTATGAAATTGGCATATCATTGTTTGGCCCTCTAAATTTTAAATTGCTGATGAATTCATTTTTATGGTTTTTTAATAAATCATAATTTCTTACTTCAGGTTTTAAACATTCTGAATTCTATTAAATTAAAATTTATTAACAATAAAAAAATATAAATTAATTACTATTATATTTTCCCTTTAAATAGAAGAAATTGAGAATTTTTCTGATCTACCATGCGATAATAATTATTTAGGTTTATTTGTAGTTCCATTTTGAAGAAACCAGTTTGTGCTAAAACAAGTTTAATCGTAAAAAAGAAAAATGCAATTGGCATGATAAATAAATAATATTGACCTTTTGTAAAAAAATATAAATGAAATATGCAAGTAATTTTAAAGTAGTTTATTTTCAGATTGATTCGAATGAACTTCCTTAGAAATAGAAAAGAACTTAATCAACTATTTGTTAATTATTAAATAGAAGTCATAATAAGAAATATTTAATACTTAATATATAGATTCATTATAAAAATTAACAAATTCTGTAAAAAATTATTAAACATTTATTTTGAATGAAAGGATAATCAATTGATGTCATTAGAAAACGACTACAACTAAATTAAAAGTGCATGTGAATCTGCAAATAATTTGTAACTTTTTGTATAATTAATATAAAAGCAGTTTAAAAGATTTATTCTTCTATTTATAGATTTCCTTAACATAATATCTGGACTTTGTGATATTGTATTTTTGTAAATTAAATTTTAATTTCATATCAACTTAATATGAAAAGAATTAATAAAAAATATAAAAGTTAGTAGAATATTTTCAAGAGAGACTTGTAATAATAGAATAATCCATTGATGCTTTGATTAAAAAATTAAGTTTACTAGAAATTAGTTTAAAGTAAGTCATTTGATAACTTTACTACGTATAAAACTGAAGGATAAATATATATAATGATGTTTATTAAAAATGATGCTTATATTATTAAAAAGTTACTTTAAATTAATTCCCTCCTTAATTTTTTTTCAATTAATATTTTAAAGAAAACCTTATTTTTAATTCTACAACTTTTCGGAAATCAAAATAATATAGTTGTTTATTAATTTGCAATTATTTATTATACGGCCTTACTTATCGTTAACATGTAAAATTAGAGACACCTAAGACAAACTTAAATTAATACAACCTATTTGCTAATTATTCAACAATATTAGTGATTGAATTTTGATGGTGAATATTATAATTTTGGTGGGGTTAACTTATGTTAGTATGGCTGGGTGTATTGGGGAGGAATCTTAAAATAATTGCCGATTTAAATTATTTGAGAGTCCTTAAACATGGTGGAAAGGAATATGATATATTTTCAAATAATATGGAGCTACTTTTGTTTTAATAATTCTTTTTGTTTCAAGATCTTGAGAGAACTAAATTTTTCAAAAAGAGATAATGCAGTCTCTTTTAATTTAGCTCATTACTCAAAAATATTCTATGGAAGGCTGTTTCCATATCACAAGCAATATCTTATATTTATATGGATGATGGTAAAATTATGATAATCAAATAAATGATCTAATTAATTCTGGTACAATCTGATAGTTTTTATAACAATTTAAGTAGATGTTGAATAAACCAAATATATGATTATTAAGAACATCAAATTTTGAGCCTTTTTATTTTATTATAGAAGAAAACTTATTATATCTAAATTAAGTTCATCAAGCCAAACTTAAGAATTTAAGCAATATTATCCCGAAATCTGAAATGAGATTCCTTTCATAAACCTGTGATTATACTAGACAAAACCAAATTCATAATGAATATATTAAATCTTATTAATTTTTGTTTTTGATTACAATGAAACCCCTTATGTGCAAAAATCTCAATCATCAAACTGAAGATATACTAGGAGTCTGTTTCAATGAGGATTGCTATAAAAAACGTATTTTGCTCTTAATGCTTAATTTAGATTCATTCAGATGATTGTAGTGAATTTGGTAAAATGTAAACAGATATCGAACAATTCATAAAATTTGGCTATTAATCATATAAGAAATTCTAACAAGCCTTCAATCAAATAAAGAATTGTTTAGAATAAATAGAGAATCTGACGCTAGATCTTAACATTACCTATTTGTGCCTTTTCGGTAATAATTCAACGTATTGAAACAATATTACTCAAAAAAAAATTAAATGATAGGTATTAATTTGATCAATTCCAATGAATTAACATAATAGAATTGAATCAAGTTCTAAATACTATAAAAGATCTTGTAACAATTAAACCGAATTTCAATACAAAAGAATTTAACTATTTGACCGAAGTGTAATTGAACTGTTTGAAAGAAGAAGCAAAACAATTATTCTTTAAAGGTAAATTTAATGAGGCTTTGATTAATTTTGAAGAATCAATCAGATTACTTGATGAAGATGAAAATACTTATTAATGGTAGGGGATTATTTTAGCCTATATAATAGGTTTAATTATCTAATAATTATGATGCGTTAACAAAATAAAAATTAAATTGTCCTTAAAATAGGGATTGCGCTACATAGGTTAAAACAACGGTAGGAAGCATTATTGTACTATAACAAAGCTCTTTCTATTATTCCTTTGAGATTAAAAACTCATAATTATTTTATGCTGATTCACTAAAATTATTGAATCAAAAATTTTAGCAATATTCAGATTAAGAATGAAATCCCAAGCTAAAGAGTTTTATTTTGCTGATTTCCTACAAAGATCAAGAGAATCTGAATATATACATCAACAATTATAATAGTTATCAAAGAGATGAATATAATTATTAAATTCATCTTTAATATGAGATAATTATAAATTAATTAAGCACAAAATTAATATTTAAATGTATAATTATTAATAAAAAATTAGTTTTACTTTTGATTTCGAAAATTCTTAATTTTAAGAAATTTTTATTGATATTATTGATCTTTTTATATAAAGAAATTTAATGGCTTGTCAGATCAAGAATTATACTTGGTCAGAGAGAGTCAAACCCTAATGCGATTAGGAAACTTTATAAAAGAAAGTACAAATGGCAAAAGAACCGCTCCAAAATTTATAATGCTGGACTCTTCTGTTTTCACTTCTATATGTCCCTCTTGTCCAAGAAATAAAACGAAACTCTTCAAAAATCAACAATAGTCTTTGATAGACAACATAGCGTGGTTATAAAATACTTTAAGATTATAGCAGATATAATACTTAAGTTTATGCTTCCTAGACTGCTGAGTACTTTATTTTTAATTTCTAACTTAGATGATTCCTAGCGATAAAACTATTTTTTACAAAGAATCAAAGATGGCTTAATGTTTCCTTTTGATAAATTTGCTCTTACCATAAGGGCAAGAAGATATCCAGTGCGAAAAATCAATTTTACCTATTGATTGCATGTAAGCATCAGCGCTAAACATCTACTAATTTTAAGGATTTTGCTTGCCATCTCACTTGTTTTTAATTGATTCTGTTTGATGAGATATTAGATATGAGCAAGCAAACCCAAATACAATTATACAATAAGATTAAAATTTTAGTGCTTGTACTATGAAAGAAATCACTGTACAGTTGATTTTATTGGATATAAATAAGTTTTGTGAAGAAAATTATCATTCATATTTCAATCTCTTTTAAGAAAATGTCCTATTGTTTTAGGAACTCAATTCAAAGAGTTATACTTGATAAAAGAAAGTCATGTCCTTCTTATGAAGTTATACAGCTTGCCTAATTGGATTAGGTAGAATTCCATGAAGAACTGATCTAGAATATTAAATATAGAGACTTAATATCTTTTTAGATACCTGAGGCAAAATTAATGATGCTTTTGGATAATAGATTCCATAAAGAAATTTTGTTTTTCAACGAATCACATGCAAAAAGCAAGATACAAGTTGATAGGAATTCTTTTAACTTTATATTAAATAGATTTTTGTTTATGAAATCTGATTTTTAGTTTAAATTAAGCATTTGAATATAATGATCACACT
>CAJJDP010000182.1:9534-22163 GCA_905182995.1 Paramecium octaurelia | reverse complement strand
TTTACTAGTGTTCATTCAACAAAATGGACTTTTATTTAGATTCACTTGTAAATAATACTTCTGATTCATTGAATCTAAATACCTTTTAAAAACAACATTGTATACCTATATTGAACACTCCTTTAATTAAATTTGAGAATTCAAACTTTGCTTAATCATTAAGTTAAGACATATAATCATTAATCAAACTTAATATTAACAATTAACTAGAAATCAAAGACCAATAATTAAATTAAACTAATCAATTAAATCTCAAACCATTCACTTATCAATTAATCCCACAATATAAAATTTCATAAACTGAATAGTGTTATACAATAGCTATTAATGAAGATTGTTCAATATTATTAGTTGGATGTAATTAACAAATAAAAGTATTTGAATTCAAGTAAGGAATCACCAAACAAACTTAAATTATAAGTGATTATTAGAATAATGCATATACTTTAAACTTCATGAAGAAATCAAATTAGTTTATATCTGGGAGTTAAGATAGTTCTATGATTATATGGTAATTAAATTAAAATAATTATTGGATTCCCTTACACAAATTAAATGAACATACTGGTTCTATCAGATGTCTAATATTAAATAACAATGAAGATTTAATTGTATCAGGAAGTGTAGATAATACAATTAAATTTTGGATGAAAACGAATGAATGGTCATGTTACTAAACAATCAAAGATCATTCTAGTTCTGTATATGGTTTGAGTTTGAATTTATAATAAAATAGAGTTGTATCTTGTAGTTGGGATAAATCAATATTAATAATGGAACAATAAGGACAGAATAAAGAATGGATTGTAATATAAAAGATTACACTTGGATATAATGCATATAGAGTATGCTTTATTGATAATAATATGTTCACATTATCATTATATGAGAAAGAATAGATATCTATTTTTGAGATGAACAGTACAAATCAATAGTTTACAAAGACTACAGATATTCAAGTAAAATGTGAATAAGATAGGAATAGTTTATTTCCTTAATAATATATAAATTCAAAATGCATTCTTGTGAGTAAGAATGGCTAATATGTCAATTTGATAAGGAAAACATTAAATGGACAGTTTGTAACTCAATAATCTATTCATTTTAATACAAATTCATTATTTGGAGTAATGAGTGATAATGGAGATTATTTGATCACTTGGGATGATAAATCAAAATAAATCCAAATCAGAATATATTAACAATTATGAAAAATATTACATTTAATTATTATAATTACAAAAGGAAGAAATTTTAATTTTTCTTCTAAAATACAAGAAAATAGGAATTTCGAAGTATTAATTGGATTCAAAAAAAAGGATATTGAGGAATAACAACACAATAAAGAACATTTAAGAATATTTTATCGTATTCTATAAAAATAAAATATAAAATAATTGTTTTGTGGTGTCATAAATGGCGTGTCTTGATGATTTACCTCTTGAGCCTCCCCTGATATCTGAGGAACTAAGGCAGACCCAGAATGGATACGATGACATAGGAAAAGGCAACAAAAAGGGGAACGCGGTGAGATTCTAAGAGGAGGCCCCCATAGACCCGGTCGGGCCTATATGCCCGGAGGAGGATTTTAAATTGAATGTTGAAATACAATAAATCTTAATCGTTTGATTCTATTCGATAATTCAAATCAATTCTAACCATTTTTCTCAGTCCATAAATATCAATTAATTTATGTATTACTTCCAGAATTATTAAATCTAATATATAAAACTCCTTTTTAAAATTAGTCATAATTTAAAAAAACCATTTTCTAGTATTGTAAGATTCATAATGAATAGTCATGATTATATATATTGTGAAGTGAAAATTTATGTCATTTGCCAGGTAAAATTTTTCTTTTGTATGGTTCGCATTCATTCTTAATCAGTCTTCTGATTCTTTCTGCCNTAAGATAGGAATAGTTTATTTCCTTAATAATATATAAATTCAAAATGCATTCTTGTGAGTAAGAATGGCTAATATGTCAATTTGATAAGGAAAACATTAAATGGACAGTTTGTAACTCAATAATCTATTCATTTTAATACAAATTCATTATAAGGAGTAATGAGTGATAATGGAGAGTATTTGATCACATGGGATAATCAATCAAATTAAATACAAATCAGAACATATTAATAATTATGAAAAATATTACATTTAATTATTATAATTACAAAAGGAAGAAATTTTAATTTTTCTTCTAAAATACAAGAAAATAGGAATTTCGAAGTATTAATTGGATTCAAAAAAAAGGATATTGAGGAATAACAACACAATAAAGAACATTTAAGAATATTTTATCGTATTCTATAAAAATAAAATATAAAATAATTGTTTTGTGGTGTCATAAATGGCGTGTCTTGATGATTTACCTCTTGAGCCTCCCCTGATATCTGAGGAACTAAGGCAGACCCAGAATGGATACGATGACATAGGAAAAGGCAACAAAAAGGGGAACGCGGTGAGATTCTAAGAGGAGGCCCCCATAGACCCGGTCGGGCCTATATGCCCGGAGGAGGATTTTAAATTGAATGTTGAAATACAATAAATCTTAATCGTTTGATTCTATTCGATAATTCAAATCAATTCTAACCATTTTTCTCAGTCCATAAATATCAATTAATTTATGTATTACTTCCAGAATTATTAAATCTAATATATAAAACTCCTTTTTAAAATTAGTCATAATTTAAAAAAACCATTTTCTAGTATTGTAAGATTCATAATGAATAGTCATGATTATATATATAACAACTCTGTTTAAAATGTTAATTTAATCGCAAATCAAGAATTGAAAAGGTTCTCACTTAAAATATTCTGTCTTACCTATGTTTACTCAAGACTAAATAATAGATTGAATTTTAATCATAGGTTTAATGGTAAGTTAGTTAAGAAGTAACTCTAGGGTTATTCAGGAACTCCAGAGATCCAAGCTAAGATGTGTTATGATTTAATTGAATTGGATCTGGAAAACCAAGAACTTAGTTAAACGGAAAGAAAGTTTTAAGTCCATTCGCAAAAGGAATAGATTATGAGTAAAGAAGTAAAGAGTTTAATTCAAATTGAAATATGTCCTTATTTTTTTAATGGTTAGACATAAATATTAATGAAGAAGGTTAATATCTGCGAAGAAGGAAGTCAGATTGATAAAGGATCCACTATCTTTTAAAAATAATTCAAATATTTTGAGATTTATACTGAATTAGATAATTGGTTATACAAATTAGTGATAAGGAATTTAGGTTATTTTAATGTGAGAATTATTAGCTATATCTATGTAAAAACATTAAAGTTATGAATTAATTCATACAAATTGCAAAATTTGCTATCGTTGTTATATTGCCATTACATACAGTATTTTAGTATTTTGAATATATACATCTATCGAACAAACACAATTTAACTATTGTTGATAGCAATCCTATATTTTTATTCAAAAACAAGATATAAAATTTTGAATAAGCTGATGGTGGCAGTCAGAAGGATATTTTTTTCTATACTCTAAGCATATGACCTACTCGGAGAAATCATTTACATTTGTTAAAGCATTTTCTTGTCCACATTAGATATTTGTTAATGAAATTTTCAATTTCATCATAGATTTACTCCTTCTATTTACTTTAATTGGGTATTTCTCTATTGATGAAGTTTCAAGCCAGCCATAATTATGGTTCAAAATATTATGTAATATATTCAGAAAAACAAAAGAGATTTTATAAGAAATTAAAGTCAAAAATTACATAAGGATGAATTATTCGTAGTGTTTAATTTATTAATACTTTAACGATTATAGTCATATTTAGAAAGTAATGCATGATTTGATCCTTCATACCTTATGTTTANATAAGGAGTAATGAGTGATAATGGAGAGTATTTGATCACATGGGATAATCAATCAAATTAAATACAAATCAGAACATATTAATAATTATGAAAAATATTACATTTAATTATTATAATTACAAAAGGAAGAAATTTTAATTTTTCTTCTAAAATACAAGAAAATAGGAATTTCGAAGTATTAATTGGATTCAAAAAAAAGGATATTGAGGAATAACAACACAATAAAGAACATTTAAGAATATTTTATCGTATTCTATAAAAATAAAATATAAAATAATTGTTTTGTGGTGTCATAAATGGCGTGTCTTGATGATTTACCTCTTGAGCCTCCCCTGATATCTGAGGAACTAAGGCAGACCCAGAATGGATACGATGACATAGGAAAAGGCAACAAAAAGGGGAACGCGGTGAGATTCTAAGAGGAGGCCCCCATAGACCCGGTCGGGCCTATATGCCCGGAGGAGGATTTTAAATTGAATGTTGAAATACAATAAATCTTAATCGTTTGATTCTATTCGATAATTCAAATCAATTCTAACCATTTTTCTCAGTCCATAAATATCAATTAATTTATGTATTACTTCCAGAATTATTAAATCTAATATATAAAACTCCTTTTTAAAATTAGTCATAATTTAAAAAAACCATTTTCTAGTATTGTAAGATTCATAATGAATAGTCATGATTATATATATAACAACTCTGTTTAAAATGTTAATTTAATCGCAAATCAAGAATTGAAAAGGTTCTCACTTAAAATATTCTGTCTTACCTATGTTTACTCAAGACTAAATAATAGATTGAATTTTAATCATAGGTTTAATGGTAAGTTAGTTAAGAAGTAACTCTAGGGTTATTCAGGAACTCCAGAGATCCAAGCTAAGATGTGTTATGATTTAATTGAATTGGATCTGGAAAACCAAGAACTTAGTTAAACGGAAAGAAAGTTTTAAGTCCATTCGCAAAAGGAATAGATTATGAGTAAAGAAGTAAAGAGTTTAATTCAAATTGAAATATGTCCTTATTTTTTTAATGGTTAGACATAAATATTAATGAAGAAGGTTAATATCTGCGAAGAAGGAAGTCAGATTGATAAAGGATCCACTATCTTTTAAAAATAATTCAAATATTTTGAGATTTATACTGAATTAGATAATTGGTTATACAAATTAGTGATAAGGAATTTAGGTTATTTTAATGTGAGAATTATTAGCTATATCTATGTAAAAACATTAAAGTTATGAATTAATTCATACAAATTGCAAAATTTGCTATCGTTGTTATATTGCCATTACATACAGTATTTTAGTATTTTGAATATATACATCTATCGAACAAACACAATTTAACTATTGTTGATAGCAATCCTATATTTTTATTCAAAAACAAGATATAAAATTTTGAATAAGCTGATGGTGGCAGTCAGAAGGATATTTTTTTCTATACTCTAAGCATATGACCTACTCGGAGAAATCATTTACATTTGTTAAAGCATTTTCTTGTCCACATTAGATATTTGTTAATGAAATTTTCAATTTCATCATAGATTTACTCCTTCTATTTACTTTAATTGGGTATTTCTCTATTGATGAAGTTTCAAGCCAGCCATAATTATGGTTCAAAATATTATGTAATATATTCAGAAAAACAAAAGAGATTTTATAAGAAATTAAAGTCAAAAATTACATAAGGATGAATTATTCGTAGTGTTTAATTTATTAATACTTTAACGATTATAGTCATATTTAGAAAGTAATGCATGATTTGATCCTTCATACCTTATGTTTAGTTTCAGCATATGGGAATAGAAAGCTTACTGGTATTTCTGCGATGTGGTTGCAAAGTCAAATCCAAAAAGAAGATTAAAGTTTCTGTATTTGTATATTTTTCGATTCAACATATATAAGAAATGTTGAAGTATTGATACTTACCTATGATTTCGCCAATATTGTATGTAGGTCCCTTCGTCCCTTTATCAAGGCCTCAAAGTTAATCCTAATTTTTAGGAATCGGAAGTGAATTAAATTAAGGAAAGCTACTTCTTAATAATTTTAATTGTTAATTTAAAAATAAATACTAAAATCAATGTGAATACAATATTTTCCCTTAACCTTAGTTCTATTTTCAAATGATTATTCGTTAAACTAAGATTTAACATCTGATTTTATTAAATTTGGATTTTGGAATGGAAGATGTAGAATTTTAAATTATTAATTATCTTTTTCCTATTTAAAATCATTAACAGCAAATGAAAAATACTTTTACATGATTTATGAAATTTTTTAGATTTTTTTCCCAATTCTTACAATATTATTATTGTAAATAGAGTTCCATGATCATATTTAATATCACTTCCATAAATATTCAGTTATATTATTTTAATAATATTTTAATGTATCAATTCAGATAGTTAGACAACTTACACCTACTTTCTCTCTCTCTAGCACAGTTTATACTTTTTCTACCTCTACTTGCTCCTTAATCCCTCCCAATTTTTAAATTTAGTCCATTCTTCGCTGTGTAGTTCAACATAATTCGTATTAATACTTATCATAATTCTCAATCCACTTTTATTTTTCATTTATTAGGTCTCTACTTTTTTCAAACTGTTATTGGAATTGGATTCCTTATTCTGATGCAAATTTCTTTCCTATTATTAAGGTCCATCACAATTGTTCTTTCTTTCCAAGATTTGAGCACCTTCTTATTTGCACTTCCCTTACAATAGTATTTTTAATTAAATCCAAATTAAGATAAACCTAAATATTCTTACACTTCACTTCTGATTGATTATAATCTTTTTCTCTAGGTTTATTTATTGTAAAGTGCATAGAAAATGATCAAGGAGTCATCTATGGTTGTAGAACTTATGATTTAAAATACTCAATTTTAATTAGGAGTGAAGATATATTTGTATAAATATATTGTTAAAGGTTTTTGGTATTTGGAATTGGCTACAGCATTATTGTACCAACAAAATTTTTGAAAATTGAAGATTAAAATGACTTTAAGGAAAAATAAAGAATTATTACACTCTTAATAGAATTTGATCATTTACATACATCATTTTGTAATTATAATAATTAAATGTAATATTTTTCATAATTATTAATATGTTCTGATTTGTATTTAATTTGATTGATTATCCCATGTGATCAAATACTCTCCATTATCACTCATTACTCCTTATAATGAATTTGTATTAAAATGAATAGATTATTGAGTTACAAACTGTCCATTTAATGTTTTCCTTATCAAATTGACATATTCGCCATTCTTACTCACAAGAATGCATTTTGAATTTATATATTATTAAGGAAATAAACTATTCCTATCTTATTCACATTTTACTTGAATATCTGTAGTCTTTGTAAACTATTGATTTGTCCTGTTCATCTCAAAAATAGATATCTATTCTTTGCCATGTTCTGATAATGTGAACATATTATTATCAATAAAGCATACTCGCAATGCCCATTATTCAAGTGTAATCTTTTATATTACAATCCATTCTTTATTCTGTCCTTATTGTTCCATTATTAATATTAATTTATCCCAACTACAAGATACAACTCTATTTTATTATAAATTTAAACTTAAACCTAATACTTAACTAGAATGATCTTTGATTGTTTAGTAACACGACCATTCATTCGTTTTCATCCAAAATTTAATTGTATAATCATAACTTCCTGATACAATTAAATCTTCATTGTTATTTAATATTAGACAATATATAGAACCAGTATGTCCATTTAATTTGTGTAAGGGAATCCAATAATTATTCTAATTTAATTACCATATAATCATAGAACTATCACTCCCAGATATAAACTAATTTGATTTCTTCATGAAATTTAAAGTCCATACACGATTCTTATGGTCACTCAAAATTTAAGTTTGTTTAGTGATTCCTTACTTGAATTCAAATACTTTTATTTGTTAATTACATCCAACTAATAATATTGAACAATCTTCATTAATAGCTATTGTATAACACTATTCAGTTTATGAAATTTTATATTGTGGGATTAATTGATAAGTGAATGGTTTGAGATTTAATTGATTAGTTTAATTTAATTATTGGTCTTTGATTTCTAGTTAATTGTTAATATTAAGTTTGATTAATGATTATATGTCTTAACTTAATGATTAAGCAAAGTTTGAATTCTCAAATTTAATTAAAGGAGTGTTCAATATAGGTATACAATGTTGTTTTTAAAAGGTATTTAGATTCAATGAATCAGAAGTATCATTAAGAAGTGAATCTAAATAACAGTCCATTTTGTTGAATGAACACTAGTAAATTGATTAATCACATATATTACTTCAATCTGATTTTATACATCTTCAAAGCATTCGATAATCTGTTTTTGATAAACATCGTTTCTTGTTCCTACATTTTTATTCATTTCTCTATTACTTTTTATTTATTTATTACTCATAAACAATTAATTATATACCAATTATTTATACACAAATCAATTAATCTCATTAATCTACTTAAATTATTTTGAAATGGTTGTGTAGAAATTTAGTTTCTTGCTTTTCCTAATATTCTAGATAATCTCCAGCTCTTAAAAATTGTAACTCTTAAAGCATATTTAGTTTTAATATCCTTTGTGAAATTCAATTCCAATTTTAAGTTTCAATTGTTTTCTCTAAATTGCATAACTTTAACACATATATCTCAATAAAGGTTGTAATTTCATAGAGTGGGTTTTCAGAATTTATTTATTCTATTTAAAGATGCTATAAAGTTGAATCAGAATTGAGAGATTAGTAAGTTGAGTTTTGATGCTCAATGCCAGTGCCCCAATTTTAATATCATGAAGACTGTTCAAAGGCAAAAAAAAATTGTGATATTTAGGCAAAAGAAAATTCAAACATTATTATAGAAGAAGTGATTAAGAAAGGCATTTATTTTGAGAGGCAAAAAATTACATTATAATTCATATTAACTTAGAATAAACTATAATTGGAAAAATTATGATTTATTCAAATAATTTGGAAATAGGATTATTTAATTATTTTAAAACACTTCTTGACAAATATAGTTGTCCCCATGAGGTGAGTTTATGGAGCAAAATATTGATGAATTTCTTTTGACAGAAACTTTCCAATAAGTTTATTAAATTCATAAGTGTCTCCATTTTACCATTTTAGATTCAAGACAGAGTAAAAACAATAATCTTTATTAATTAGTTCATAATGAATCAACTACCTTTAATCTGAACCTTTTAATATAAATGAAAGAAGTAAATTTTACAACAATAAATATTTTACATTTTGTATACTTTATGAATTTTCAAAACACAAATTATATCAGCATTCAAAATTAGAATTCACTTCTAGAATTATTTTTCAAAAATTTAACATAATCAAAATAATTTTAAAATCTTTAAATCATTTTTTTCAAGAGTTAAAATACTGGTATTCATTATGTGTGCATCATAAAGTGTTATATAACTTTTCATAACAACTATAGATTGAATAGGTTTTTCATTATTCATCAAATATTTGGAAATGAAGTATTTTTTCTCTCATCATATTAACCTTAGATAAATTTGTGCAACCGCAAATCAGGTTTCATAATGAAGGTAATGCAAGTTTTTCACTGAGTTATTTTACTTCGCAAATACTGAAATTTACTATCTGATCATGAAAGATATGTTATTGAGGAACTCATTTGACCCTTTTTATAATATCTTTCACTTTTAAAGAGGGAAAGCCGATCATGATTTCTTAAATTTTGATGGAGAGGACTTAGTTGTTGATGTTGAAGTAATCGACAAGAACTATTTAATATCAAAATGGAGAGTTAAGATAGAGGCAAAATCCTTGTTTGTTTATCAGGCTGTAAAGTAAGAGAATTTTTTTGCAAAATCAAACTAATTTAGTAAACCTATAATTCATGAAATTACATTCAAAAGTAGCATGAATTGAGATGATGTTTGAAGTCAATCGCAACTTATAAAAGAGAAGTGCTCAAAGATTGGCTTTCATTTTGTTTTACATGCGGAGTTAATTACCGTTATTCGGAATTTCTATAAAGTAATTTGATTAAAGCAATTAGAAAATATCATTAATTATTTGGCTTTAATATTAAATTTTGTGATTAGAAATTTAACCAAATTCTACCTATATGTTTTAATCAGAGTATTATCTTTTTTCGATCAGTATTTGATTATTTGATTGATGATGGCTAATGAATATACTCATCTATCTTATTAAAATCATTAGATACGTTTTGAAAATTAATTTTTATTCGATGTTTATAACTTTATGACTATTTTTATCAATTCAGACTTATTAAGGAATATATCAGATATCCATCAAACTTAATTATACCATGAAATATCATTAACACCAGCTAAGAGTGATCTTTCAAACTTTCAACTATTTACTCCTATTGAAAAAATCACTAATCTAATAATAAGGAGATATGCATTTTTTAATATTAATTCAGAGCACTTCTGATATATAGCTTCTTTTCTCTTACTAAGGCTTGGTTTAATTTTAATTATATTACTTATCTGATCTTTGTAAATTATCCCTAATAGTTTATGTAACTTTTTGTTCATTCAAATAAGGTTTATCATACCTTCATCAATTTTAACTTGTTATGCTTTTTCTTCCTTCTATATTTTTAATATTTAATCACTCTTATTTCCTTGATGAGAATTCCTCCACCTTTGCATCACTAGATATATTAAAATACTTCTTTATTGTATAATTAGGTTTTGATTATCAAATGCTGTTAATTTTAGAACTTTTTCCATGCATCCTTAATTGAAAATAAATTCAAAAGTACATCTCCCATCTCCTCGTTTAGATACGTCAACTTTGGAGTTGACCTATTAGATATTATACAGGATCCCCAATTTAATGATAATACAATTTCAATCCCAATAAGTTTTAAATAATTCTTTAGTACATAAAAAACTTTTTGAGATCTAGATGAATCATCTGACATAATTGTTTCATATGAGTGCCATACAATAATGTTGGTAAAATTATATTTGATACATTATAATTAAGAGCTTAAGTACGATTCATAATGCTTTTATTTAGTACATCAGCCCAAAGTAATCTTGGCTGGAAATTAAGAAATGCTATATTATTTGCTGAATCAGTTTGAATTAAAATAATTATTATAAAAATTCTCAGGTTTTAGTGAAAATGTAAGAGGAATATCTCCTAATTCTCCTATAAATTGCTCACAATCCACAGTTTATTGATTTTGAGAATATAAATATATCTACCTTTTAGTAAGATAAATGGCTAATTTTTACTTTAAACAGTTTACATTTTGCATGAAATATTTAATATCAATATAAATATTTAAAAAGATTTTTTTTGCTCTTTATATACATAGGTATCATAAAACTCACCTTCATTCTATTAAATCAAAACTTTATATTTTTTATAAATCTTTTGCGTTTGAATTGGTTCTGAGTATATCTCATTCAATTTTTGCCTTCTGAATGGAAGCCAGATGATCCTTTTTGGATCTAGAAATTTATCCTTTAACATTTTTGGGGATTTTGTGGTATGTTGTGGCTTTAAGGGATCAAGTGATAGAATAAGGATAATAATGGACGAGAGCCTAATGGGTGATGTATTTACATACACTCCTGATTAATCAAGGATATCAAATGATAAAAGGACAGGATCATCAGTTGGAACATAAAAGGTATCATATAACTATTGCAATACTTTAAACAATTAAATTGTTCTATTTTAAGAATTGAATTTGATTTGGAGTTATAAGCAACAAAATGGCTTCGAATTTGAACTCTTTATAGTATAAAGTATTTCTTCCAACTTAAGTATATTGAACTAAAATTTAATTCCAACTTAGAACGTGAACATAAGTTTTATTCATGGCTTAGGTAGAAGCAGAAAAGATTACAAAACAAGTCTTGATTTGCGAACTATAATTAGCCTTGTAATTATATATTTTTCTTAAAACTTCTTTGGTGATTATAATTGATTTAATCATAATTAAGGTTTTTAGAATTCCTCAGAAGCTTTCATCAACTTGAGTCTTCCCACAATACTAAAATTTTTAATTGAAGATTAATTTTTTAATTTTTCTGATTTGACAAAACATAATTTGTTAAAAAATTTTCTGTTGTTTCTTGAAATTTAATGAGCGTTCAAAGATCAGAAGAGTACACTCCCTTTATTTTAAGTCCAAGGTTATTATGGTTCTTAATATATTTGAGATTAAAGCATCAAGCATAACTTATCTAGTACCAATTGATTTAAAACTCTAGAGTTACTTCTACTTAAATTCCATTCATATTGTTTCTACTTAGAACCTACATCATTTTTCAATAATTATCGACCATAAAAGATTGGAACCCTTAATATAAGACGTTTAAAGAGATTATCCAAATCTAAGCTAATGTTTCCAGATAGGAGTTTGGATTTCTATGAATTAGAGTTGCTCGAATGGAGACTAGTATTTGAAAATTCACTATTAATTGTAAATACTTTAAATATAATGCCATTTGTCATTATAATCAGTTAGTATAATTAATATATTTTATAATTATTTGATCCATTCACCTTAGTAGTTCAACTAGAAACTGGCTAATTGAATTCATATATTCCCTTTCTGAACAATTCAACTTAATATTTTGAAAGTTTTGCTCAAACTTATTTCTATATATTTTTAGTTAATTAGATTTTGTTCTTAGATCTCTTCAATCTATAAATTATTTCCAAACAGCTTTTTATATTTAATCGCACGACCAAATCTCTTAATACTCAAC
>CAJJDP010000181.1:77384-89733 GCA_905182995.1 Paramecium octaurelia | reverse complement strand
GCAATAGCTATTAATAAGGATTGTTCAATATTATTGATTGGATGTGATTCAAAAATTAAAGTATTTGAATTCAATTAAGGAATGACCAAATAAACTTAAATTTTAACTTAACATAAAAGTAATGTATATACTCTAAACTTCATGAAGAAATCAAATTAATTTATATCTGGGAGTAAAGATACAACTATCATTATATGGTAATATAATTCAAATGATTAATGGATTTCCTAATAGATATTAAATGGACATAGTAGCTATATCTATTGTTTAATATTAAATAATAATGAAGATTTAATTGTATCAGGAAGTGAAGATAAAAGTATTAAATTTTGGATGAAAAAGAATGAATGGATGTGTTAGTAAACTATTACAGATCATTCTAATTTAGTATTAGGATTAAGTTTTAATTAATAATAAAATAGAATTGTCTCTTCTGGTTATGATAAATTGATATTAATAATGGAAGAATAAGGATAAAATAAATAATGGATTGTAATATAAAAGATTACAGTTGAATAATTTGGATATCGAGTATGCTTTATTGATAATAATATGTTCACATTGTCATAATATGGGATGGAATAGATCTCTATTTTTGAGATGAATAGCAGCAATTAATAATTTACAAAAACTAGAGATATTAATGTAAAATCTGGATCATCTGATTATTGTTTATTTGCTTAATAATATATAAATTCAAAATGTATCCTTATGAGTAAGAATGGCCAATATGTGAATTTGATAAGAAAACAATAAAATGGACAATTTGTAACTGAATAATCTATTCATTTTGATACAAATAGAATATATGGAGGAATGAGTGATGATGGACAGTATCTGATCACTTGGGATGATAAATCAAAGTAATTGTAAATCAGAAGATATAAAGAATAATGAACATTATTAATATTAATAATATTATAATTTATAATTATTTTATTCAATTTCTTTTTAATTATTAGACATTACAAATCAATATGACATTATTTTAAAATAGATGTTCTTGCAAATAGCAATTCATCATATTTAGATGTTTTTTGAGATTAAAATGTATACATTTTAATTTGGCACTCAAAAAGAAATTGATAAAGCATCTAAATTAAGAAAGACTTCTGATTTAGAAAGAATTGAGAAGGAGAGTCCAATCCATGTCGTTCTAAAAGATATAGGGGGTCTTTAAAATTCACATTATCGAAAACCAAGCTATCCAACTTAAAGTTGTCTTCAAATATTAAAAAGGTATCATTTTTTTTTTTTTTGAAGTGTCCCTCCTCCGAATAATTAATTAAGTCTTTAATAGCGACTAAAGATAATTTTAATTTACCGTTCTTTTATAGTATCTTTCTCTAGCTCTATATGATGCCAATTGAAGCATTTGAGAAGCCATGATTCTATGCTGATGAGCATCAAGGATAAATTGTTATAATATTATTATTGTCAATAGTTGAGACCATTTTCTCTGATTTATAATTCCTTGGTTTGACGAATGAAAATTATAGTAACTGAATATCAGTATTTTTGTTTTTTTTTACTAACTCTTCCAAAAGAACGTATGTTAGATTTAAAATTACTTTGCTAATCTATAGATGTGATCCCATTCCTAATAGGAAAGGTAGAATCCTAAGAAAATTAGCCCAAAAAAACATCTTTGATATAAGTGAAATTGTTTTGATATCAAAGTAAGCAAGTAGGTAATATTTCATTTTGGAAGCTAATATTATAGAAAACTTCTAAAAATTTGGCTTCTCATTAACTCATTATAAGTTTTCAAACCTTAGACCAACCTAACACTAATTGTTGCTATTCCTATTGTTTTAGCTTAATTATTTTATTGCCAAAAAATAAGCCCTTGCGGAAGGAAGAGCCCAATTCTAAAAATGGCTCTTCTTTTTGAATAAAATTTGACTTCAATATCCAAATATATGCTATGTGAACCTGCAAATTTAATACTTTTGATAAAAGTTTTAGATTAGACTAAATTTCAAATTTTATATATACTTATGCTTTATCTGCTATGGCATAAGCAATTACAATTATCTCCATAGTATAAGGCAAATTTGTACATCTTTTGTTTCTAATATAGGACAAAGGACTAGCTCCCTTAAGAGTTGAATATTCATCTTTTTATTGACTTACATGAAAAGAAGATTACCCAAAAGAGTATTTATATGTATAATACTACATTTTTGAGCTAAAGAAATTCATTCCAAATTAGAAAAAAGAAAATCTCATCTTTAGAAAAAGGATAAAGGAGATGAGAATAAATCTAGAATTTAAACGAAGGAAATAATTAAGATTGATTTGATGTTGGACAGTAAATAAGGATAAAATTTAAGCATAACAAAAGATTGATGATCTGAAATAAATCAAAAGTATTTTATATTCAAGTAATGAAAATAAAAAGATACGAAGAGTTTGACAATGTTAAAATGGATTAATTAGCCATATGTACAATAAATTCAGGGATGGAGAAATAAATAGATGATAGAATTATCTATTGCATTTCATTTCTAGGAAATATTGAGATGATCAGAAATTAATTTACACATACAGCCCAAAGACATCCTATGAAAATGATGTCAGATAGAGAAGGTCAGGAAATTAATGGCAGAGAATAATAAGGAAGATAAGTCTTTATATAATATCGATAATAATATGGTAGAATTCTTATCCTAAATTGAGGAGTCGGTAACAAATTATTTAATAAAACTAATATATGATTGATAAAGGATTGATAATAAACCTGAAAATAAATATAATGGTCTGAGAAGGACAGTGAATAAAACGGCTTACAAAAAATTAAATGTTGTAATTGATTAGATTGATTAATTTGTGATTGTTGGAGAAATGGGATAATGCACCATTATAAACTTTGGCAAGAATATTTCATATAAAATTTATATAGGAACATATGTTAATTCGCATTTATGAAGATGTCATACATTGATAACTTGATTTGTATGTAGTTCAATCAATTATTGATGAAGTCATTAATTAGGCTCTAAACAGTTAATTTTCTGATGGACAAATAGGGGAAATAGATAGACTCCATTTAAGAGATATGGAAAATAAATAACTAAAATGTAAATTTATTATTTAGTCGATTACTTTAAGTAATGTTATTTAATTAATATTGTTAGCTAATTTAGGAATATCTATTGTAAGAGTTTTAAATATTATTACTTTAAGTACAAAATAACAGCTTCAATGTCTTTTTCATTCCAGAATTTCTAGATGCAATCAAATCATTAATCAGAATAAACTACTAACCTATATTATCTCTTAATTCTTCTTTTCAATATCAAAAATCATTACTAAAATTTTATTACTTTTTGTATCAATTATTGATTTTTTAGGTTTTAAATCTTTACATAGAATAACCCTTCTAAGAAGAAGGTCTCAATCTTATAGGGTTTTAAATATAAAATTTGACTGCATATTGTTGGATTACAAGGCTAATTTGATGGAGAAAATTAGTTACCAGCCTGATATATGTTCCTATTGTAAAAAATAGAGTAGCTTTTGGAATCAAATTTATTGGAAAGTAAAATTATTAAAGTGTTTTTACTACTCAATCTATCTGTGTATCCATGGGTAGAATTGGATGTATTTGAATAAAATTATATTAATTTGAGCTTCGTATTTTAATAAGTATGAAAAAGTTTAATTAAATATATTTTAAATCGCATGTTCTTTTATAAGTATTTTAAGATTACCATGATACGCAGTATATAAATTCTAATTTAACTATAAAAACTTTTGAGACTTTCTTAAGGTTGGAAGAAGAAAGATATTATGATTAGAGTAAAATTAGTGTCTAAATAAAGAATCATAAATTAATATTGCTTAAGCAAGGTAATGCATGGTTTGTTTCTATTTTTCATTTTTATATTCAAATTTTGATAATAAAGTAAGAAATAGCTAGAAACCTAATGCTAAAAGTAATTAATTGATTCATAACATCTCTATTGATTTCTTACCATAAGTATTTTGGTTTAGTATTAATTATGATAATTAATTTTACAAAAGTTCTTAAAATTAAGGTTATAATATCAATTTCATTCTTTCCTATTAGAAATTCAAGGATGTTTTTATTTAATTGAAATTCCAAATTTTCATTTCCTTCCTTTATATCACCGAAAAGCAAGATTCAAATACTCAAAGACTATTATCTCATCAAAATACTTCTGTTTTAGATATCCCACACAAAACCATTAATTTAATATCAAATATTTCTATTAATGTTGATTTAGAAGTACACAAAGAGATTTGGTGAATTCTGTATTGACGTTTCTAACAACTACTATGAAGGCATACAGTTTTATATTCATAATAATGATTATAATTATTGAACTTTGCTGTTTCACCATCTGAACTTATAACCTTACTGATTATAATTTGTGGGTAAATATTCCAAAGAATTAATTAACCAATAGTATTAAGATAATCTTAATCCTATCTTTCAATCAAATAATAATGCATAATTGTCTCAATATGATTCTATGTATCATTCTTGATTGACCTCAATATTGTGTCATCAGACTTTACTATCATTCTATATTTGTGGGAAAGGTAATTGCATATTCTTGCTCTGTTGAATCATTCTTGATTCTCAAATTTATCTGGTAATTTCGGCGCATAGATGTTTAGAAATAAAAATTATACGTATAGCGACTTATATCGCCAGATCCATTTCATCAAAAGTCCAAAACTTAGCTATATAATATATTACTAATTCCCTACTTGATATGATTATTATTATTTGAATTCACCATGTAATGATGGAAATTCTTGTCTGATGGCAAAGACTTGACACACTGGACTCAAATCACACATGAATCCAGAAGCCGACACCATCAACACACTTAAAATTTTTAATAATAATAATTAAGTGAATTAAGTACTGAGATACCTTTAATTATGATTGTTTTTGAATTCCTTCCCTTCCTCTTGTGAAGGTCCATTTTCTTAATAATATACAAATAATAGTAGTTGGTTTGAGAAAGGTAACATTCCAAGAGAACTAGGAATTTTTTGTAATTGAGTTACTATTAATAGGCTTTAATTTTTCCAAATCAATTTAATTAATTTATAATAATATATTTTACTTAACTTTTACTATAGGCAATTTTTAATTTTATCTTTGCTGCTCTATTGTTTATAAGCTTATTCATTTGTATCATTCTCTGAGAATTTGTGCTTTTTGGATATTTCCTAAAAACTTGATTAATAATCTGATGTAAAAAATCCACTTCAATTCATGTAAATCTGCAAGAATAGGACCATTTTGTTTTTTTATTTTGAATTTACTGGTTTTTAGACACTCAGATAGCTTTTTATTTAAGTCAATCAGATAGTTGTGGGAGATGTAACTGGGCATTTCGAAAGATCATAAAGAAAATGCTTTTCTCATTTGTTTATAAGACTCAAAAGAATGATAGCCGAAATCTTATTTTATCTGTTCTTTGATCAACATTTTAGTCCTTAATTACGAGATATATTCATAAGTCTTTTTGAGGTTCTGTTTTTTCTTCATTCTATTATAACAGAAGCATTAATTTTACTAATATTTGGTTTCATATTTTAATTTATTTAACTTAAGCATCTTAAGTTAAATAAGTATTTGTTTCTTTCATTTGTGAACATAGAATATCGAAACTTTATTGATCATTGAATTAGCATATTTATAGCATTTATTACTTCATTCTTAAGATTTGGGTTAAATCTCAGTCTATTAAATAGACAATAAGGCAATTTATATATGCTTATTATCTTCAATTATTATGGTTAAATATTCCTTAAGAAGCAAATCCAGTGATGTGTTTCAATAATAAGGTATATTTAGAAATTTAGTTGATTTCTCCCTCAAATTTGATATAGTTTTCCTAATAGAAAATCCAGAAAGCTGATACTAATCTGTAAATTCATTTTTTTTCTTGGAAGATCTCATCATAAGTATTCAACCTCTCTAAATCTATGAAATTCAATTTTTTATTTTAAACTGTATGTAATGTCTTCCCCATAGTTTATGTATTAGAAAATTAGAGTGATCCGCTTTGAATATCCTATTTAGAGACAACTATCTTATAAATTTCTTTAACCTTCTATTATCCAGTAAAGAATTGAATTTCATTTAGAATAAAGCAATATCTTCAATTTTAAAGATCATTAAATATAATTATTCAACCTTTACATATTATTNAAAATTTTTAATAATAATAATTAAGTGAATTAAGTACTGAGATACCTTTAATTATGATTGTTTTTGAATTCCTTCCCTTCCTCTTGTGAAGGTCCATTTTCTTAATAATATACAAATAATAGTAGTTGGTTTGAGAAAGGTAACATTCCAAGAGAACTAGGAATTTTTTGTAATTGAGTTACTATTAATAGGCTTTAATTTTTCCAAATCAATTTAATTAATTTATAATAATATATTTTACTTAACTTTTACTATAGGCAATTTTTAATTTTATCTTTGCTGCTCTATTGTTTATAAGCTTATTCATTTGTATCATTCTCTGAGAATTTGTGCTTTTTGGATATTTCCTAAAAACTTGATTAATAATCTGATGTAAAAAATCCACTTCAATTCATGTAAATCTGCAAGAATAGGACCATTTTGTTTTTTTATTTTGAATTTACTGGTTTTTAGACACTCAGATAGCTTTTTATTTAAGTCAATCAGATAGTTGTGGGAGATGTAACTGGGCATTTCGAAAGATCATAAAGAAAATGCTTTTCTCATTTGTTTATAAGACTCAAAAGAATGATAGCCGAAATCTTATTTTATCTGTTCTTTGATCAACATTTTAGTCCTTAATTACGAGATATATTCATAAGTCTTTTTGAGGTTCTGTTTTTTCTTCATTCTATTATAACAGAAGCATTAATTTTACTAATATTTGGTTTCATATTTTAATTTATTTAACTTAAGCATCTTAAGTTAAATAAGTATTTGTTTCTTTCATTTGTGAACATAGAATATCGAAACTTTATTGATCATTGAATTAGCATATTTATAGCATTTATTACTTCATTCTTAAGATTTGGGTTAAATCTCAGTCTATTAAATAGACAATAAGGCAATTTATATATGCTTATTATCTTCAATTATTATGGTTAAATATTCCTTAAGAAGCAAATCCAGTGATGTGTTTCAATAATAAGGTATATTTAGAAATTTAGTTGATTTCTCCCTCAAATTTGATATAGTTTTCCTAATAGAAAATCCAGAAAGCTGATACTAATCTGCAAATACATGTTTCTTGGAATTTAGATATTTTAGAAGAATTCATTATATGTATTCAACTTCTATAAGATCTATGAAATTCAAAAATTCAATTTTTTAAACTATATATAACTTCTTCCCTCATATTCTATGTAAATGAAAATTAGATTGATCCATATAGGCAACTATCTTATAAATTTCTTTGACCTTTTACTATTCAGTAAAAATTGAATTTCATTTAGAAAAGACAATATATCCAAAGTTAAAGTTCTTGAAGATTATTAAATATAATTATTCAACCTTTAAATATTATTTTCAAACTTGATATTACTTTTTGGAATAATTATTGAATAAATCTAAACATTAATTATCAATCCATCCAACAAACATTCTAATTACATAAAGATTTTTGGAAATAACTGTTATATCTTTTTAATAATCCCATAAGATGATTATATCATTGATGCTATAGAAAAGTATGTAAATAAAGACTTCAAACTGCTCTTTCAAATTGAATGACAAATGTTTAATAACATAATTCTCTATATAATTAATGGTAATGGTTAAATAATTATCTTATTTTGCTACTTATAAATATAATAATAGCTTTCAAACTAATTAAGTTATTTCAAATCATTCTTTAAAGTAAAAAAATTCTAATTAAAAAAAAAGAAAACCTTGATTTTGCAACTTGAATCACATTTGATTATAACTTGTCATTGTCATTCAGTTTAATTAACTATAAAACAACCATAATTTATTTCTTGCCAAAAAATCTCAGCAATTTTTAATTTGACTCTTAAAGAGACAAAGATTAACTAAAAAACTGTTATAGCAGACATAAGTTCCAATCTAAGGATTCCATCAATACTAATTATAGAGCAATAAGCCAACCAACTAGTCAGTTATTTTTCAATTTTACAAATAAAAATTAATTGAATCTTCATAGAATTAAGCAAATCAAATAATTATTCTATGTTGGACTAATATTGCAAAATAAGAAATAGATCTCACTAATAGTATATGCAATTTACTTTAATATATATATTTTCACATCGATTTGAAAACATTGATAATATGAATTTTTTGATTACGTAATTTTGTATAAAAAAAGTTCTCCGATATAAATCATCTTTTTCTGCTATTCTAGACTTTCATGATTTTTGAGAGAATCTAAAACAATTAATAAAATTCATCTCTTGAGACGTAAAAATGCACTTTTTTTCAGGTAAGTAATTATAAAGGCTTAATTGAAAAATGATTTATGATAAATAATTATGAGAAATTTTCAACCAGAGTCACAAGAGGGTTCTTAAGTATAAGAATAAGTAATTTATGCATAAATGTTTAGATTAAACGCATAATAGACTCATTTAACTTTGAAGAGTTAAGAAATCTTCTGAATCAAGAGGATAATCAAATTTAAAAAGTCCAAGGGCTTCGAGATTACCTTTTTAAAAACATCAGTTAATGCTTCGATAAAGTAATAATTGAGCTAAAAACTAATCCTACATATGACTGTTCCCAACTTTTAATTTTTATTTATGACAATACGAATTAAGGCGCACGCAATAAATATATTTTTAGAAACCATTTCAATGATTACGAAAATTTATTTAAGATACTCGAATATACAGGCGATTTACGGATTTATGATTTAGTGTTTAAGATTCTATCTAACTGCATTGAGATCATACAATTTAGTAGATAAGGAATCATTCCAAGACTTTTATATTTAGAAAAAATCTTCTATAGCCACAGTAACTTTTTGTGTTCTAAAAAAATCAATTTGATTGATTATTATTTTATGGATCCTAAGTATCAAGAATTATGCAATGACCCAATTGAATCTCTGCAATTTGAGCTTGAATATTATGAACCAACATAATTAGATGAAGGCTATGATGATTTGTAAAGAAATAGAAGACATTAGAAAAAATTATCAGGGAAAATCTAAATAAAAGTATATATTATTAATTGATTTTTATAGAGAATATAGATAATCGATGATAATTCGACTTCAGCCCTTGCATTATCAAGAAATCTATTAAATATGCAGTTTTAGTCCTTTTCGCCATTAATAGATATATTAAAATATCAAATCCTTATTATAAGGGGATTACAAGCAAATCCATAATAAACTAAAAATATTATAATTCGATTACATTTAAAATCACTGAGTATTCTTAAAAGCTAAAGAGAATAATTTATGACTCTTCATAAATTTTAAAGATTTTATAATGATGTAATTGGAGATTTAATAGAAAATAATAACATTAATTTATTTAAGCTTGAAACCATAGATCCAACACTATTAGTGGAATTATTAAACATAGAATCAAGAAATAATCAGCAATCAAGCAAAATATTATAAGAATTCCAATTAAAATTATTAATTGATGTTCTATCTATGGAATGTATTGAAAATAAAGAATACATTCAAGGTTATCCCTTAAAGTATTATCCTGTGATACTTAGCGAATCATTAGCTTAAGATAGTTAATTAACTTCTGGAATCTTAAATTTCTTTATTAGACCATCATTAGATAATAACATGTTTTGTGAAGACATTATTAAAATGCTAATACGAATATTGAATAATTAAGACAATAAGTTGCTGCTTCAGCCTGAATAAATTCAATAGGCATTGTTGCTCTTACATATGTGTATCACATGAAATCTAGAATAATTCAATTTATATTTCAATGATCTTTTAAATATATTTGAATATTATATTAATTCAGGTTAAAACTTGTAAAAACCAACTAAAGCAGGCTATGTTCACCTTAATGAGACAGAAACAGATGAAATTATTGTAACATGTATTAAGACCTTGTCATAAACTTTTGCATTGATGAGAATACATCAATAAAGAAGGTAACCTTTTAATTAAATAAATACTGATTCTATATTGGCTAGAATAATTTTAAGTTCTAATATTTTAAGCTCTGTTGCTAATATATTAAAGTAACATTTCTAAATGACATAAAAAGTCAAATAAGTTTTATAATTTATTTCTTGTTTAGCTAATGCAAATCCTTCACTGTCTGTAAGAATTATTAATTCCAATGTACCTGAACTCTTGAATGAGATTATAATCAAAATAAATGTAAAAGAATTAAAATTTGAAATGATTAAAGATGTCTTAATGTTTTATGCAACTATTTGCAGAATAGAAAAGGGATTTGAACTATTTAGTGACACTGCTATAGAAATAATAAAAGGCCTATTAAACTATTATTTATTTGTTTAAGAAGATACAAAATCGATTAAGTTAAATTAACTAGGATAATTTATTCATTTTATTATTGAAGAAAATGATAAGATGAGAGAAAAAATAAATAAAACTATATATTGGACATTATCATATTTATAAGCAAAGTTAATTCTTGAATATCAAAAAATATAAATTTTTTAAGATTTAAAATACTAATTCTAAAAGATTGCTTAGAAAAAGTTGGCCATCTTTTATTTTTACATAGGATTATTTCCAGAGAAGAGGAAGATTTAATCCGGAATCTTGAGTTAAGATGGGTAGACATAAATAATTGAGAAATTTTTTTCAATTCCTGATTTTATTGATATTTCTTTCAGTGTAATGAAGTTATTTATTTTTTTAGCATCTTAAATTTCCAAGAATTCTAGAGAATGTTGTAAAAGCAATATCTGAATGGGAAGCATAATTAGATTGTCCTTTGGAATATGCCTCGCTTTAATATATCGATAAAAATTAGTTGTTAGAATAGTTTTCATTTAAATCTACTGAAATTGCCTCTAAGTTTTCACAAATTTTTCATTATTTGTCTTGTATCAATGAAAGGAGTATTAGATCAACAACTTGTGAAAACAAAGTAATAGTGTTGCATACATGTTGCGTTCTTTTAGAAATTGTTTTGGGTATACAACTAAATGTTTAATTAAGAAATAAAAACACTCATTTAATGAAAATATTGTTTAAATAATTCTCATATCTATTAAAAGATGATCAAATCAATCACAAATATTTGCTAAGATTGGATAAGTTATTCAATAAACTCGCCTCACAGTTAGATAAATCTCCTCCAATTACATTAGAATTTCTAATAATAATAAACAAATTATTAAAATACCTTTCTTATCATCCATAATAATCAATGATTTAGGTCTTTCTTATCAACTCTCTTCTTTGTAATAATTTAAAAGTTGCGCTAAAACATCATATTAAAATCAGTAGCATTGATGATTAAGACCAAAAGCTTATTTAAAAATTAAATGAACATTTTTTACAAGTATTTAAGTTCTTATATGAAGAACCTTTAAAATTAAGGAAAAATTAATATATATTATCGATGGTTATTTCGGAAATTTCATCTCTTTATTAATTAACACTTGATTCATACCACGAAAAAGTAGATGTGATTTTGTAATTTCTCCTTTCGTAGATATAATCGATTTTTAAGTTATTAAGGACTTAAGATAAAAATTATTAAATTAAAAGTTTAATAGAATTGCTAGAAGAATAGTTTCAATAAAATATTTTCAGGTTTCCTATTTCTCAACTAAGTTATCTTGATAAAATTGAAATTAGATTTGATTAAATAGTATTATTCAAGTATTTATAGCAAGCAGCTGATTAATAATTTAATATAAAATTAAATTTTGAAGTAATTGAATTTAAGAATTAAAACCTTAGTCCTTGGAGCATTCTTATAATATTAAAATTGCTTAGTATACAAGAATACTCGAGTAAATATTAAGACATGTTATCTATAGAAATGGTAAAAGTACTTGAGGTGTTATTATAATAATCAGAAATATGTGATAAATGCACTAAAGCTCTTGATTTTACATTAACTATTTTGATTAAATTAATCAATAATAACTCAAAAATCATTAATCTACTCTTAAATGGAATAAAAAAAATATTTGATTTAAGAATTACGAATTAAACTACATAGTATTTATGCATCAAAATATTAATTAAAGTTTTCTAAACAAAAAGAAAATATGTTAATCAATTTATTTTGTAAATGTAAGGCTTAGAATCCCTTTTCAAGGAGAACCAAATCTTCTTAATTTAGAATTTTATTTTATCTGAACTCACAATGGCTATAATTTATGATAAAACTTTGTTAAGAG
>CAJJDP010000181.1:59492-70884 GCA_905182995.1 Paramecium octaurelia | reverse complement strand
ACCCAAACCCAAACCCTACCAAAAGGTACGCTTGACGTTCTGTCTTGAATGAAAAGGGACGGGAAATTTGCGTCTTCTCTTATGAATAAATCCTCTTACAAGCTAATTTTGATCTATAAACAATATAATTTAATTTAAATACCGTAATTATGGGCTTGATAAGTAGTATACAAATATAGCTGCATAAATAGAGGATACTCATATTTTTTGCACTTTCGACAGTCTGATATCTATCACAACTACAGCTGTAATTTTGAAATCTTGTGCTCGATAACACTATGATTATTGAGACACAAAACTTTTCGTTTGCCATCAGTTAAACTTCACTTTGTAGTCTGGAAATTGCTATTGTGGTAATAACTGCCACTCTGAATCAAGAGTAGGCAAACAACTGAAATTTTATGATACAGTCTTCCTATTACCTTCAACAGTGTACTAGAAATACTATCACTTGTTTAGCAGTTTCCAAAAAATGTTTCATTTTAAGTATCACAATATAATGTTTACTTAGATTGGACAGATTTGAAAGCATCCACTTTTTATCCTTGATGATAGTCCAAATTTTTATATTTTAAAGGGAGAACATTTTAATATGATAGTCATTGCTTAACTAATATACATTGCTGTGTATGAATTGTCCAGCTACCAGTTCCGTTAATAATATTTGCTTTTATCAAGATAATGATGTTATCCTATAGACGAGAATTTTGAATGAAGATTGTAGTGGAATAGCTTAGCTTATGTAATCTCATTTTTAACTCTGAAACATGTTACAAGGCTGCCTAATTTCCTTAATGTACTTCTTTGTTAATAAACAATACTCATCTTATTTTACCTTCATCGGCATCCTTAATCAAGCTTTCAAATGATATCTTTTGGCATCATGTTTGAAGATTTAAACTACTTACTCAAGTTAAGTAGGTAATTATTTTGCTTTGTATGTAGGATGATAAATATCAGCCTAGAAGCAATTATATAGAATGTTCATAATTAATTAGATGTTAAAATATGCAGGATATACAGAATATACCATATGAGTAGTTCCTTGATTTTTCTTAACTTCTCAAAAAATTTTTTTTTTTTTTAAGATAGTTGCACTGCAGCAGCGTTGATACTTTGTATATTAAGTTTTGCCTTTAATGCAAGATCGTAAGTAACTGTGCTTATTCTACGAATGACTAATGCTTCAATAAACTCTACCTGAAGCTTTCACTTTTGTGTGTAGGATGTTACTGCTGAAAAGGTACTCATAGTTTACCCGAACACAATATGTAAGACATTCTCCAAAACTATTCAAAGAAATCATTAAAAAGACTATGGAAAGTGTTTGAAGAATAGATTAAGATAGCTTGTTTCTAAAGACAAATGGTTATAATTTAAATTTATGCACCTCTTGTGAAAGAGATGTGCCTTAAAACAATGCTCTGTTCACAAGTGCTTATGTCCGTTACATATGTTCTTAGCAAACTTTTAAACTTTTCATTCAACTATTATATTAGCATTATGCAGGCTCTGTTTTGTTTCAAATTCTCAAACTTTTGATAACACGCTTACATTAACTTTAGAGCTGCTACTAAATTTAGAATAATGGGTATTAAATTAAATGAGCCAAACTTAACGTGTTTAAGAATAAGCTTTTGTCCTTCATTAAAAACTATCCCCATCGTTTACACCTCTATTAAGTTTTGGCAATAATGTATTTAATTGTGGCCCTGAATATGTGAACGAGTTTTTCAATTAGGTGAATTTAAAATCTCGCTAACCGTGTAGCAATATTTGCATTACAATCTAATTAAATTGCTTTGCTGGTTTTCATTAGTGGCTTTGATCTTTTTCCATAAATCTTATGTCCTAAAGCATTGGGATACCCTAATATTTTGGGATAAACCTCTCAATATATTGTTGACTTTTTTGAGTATTCAGTTACTTTGCTGCATGTAGTTATAATTTAGCTAGTTTCTATATCAATAGCAATTCATATCTGAAACATTAAAGCTAAAATTATTGATAACCTTACTCTACTGTTACCAGTCAAGAAGACAATAATCCTGATAAGGAGATAATATGGATATGCACCTGCTGCCTAAACATTTGCAGTCTCTAATGATTAAAATTTTCGTTTTATGCCTTTCTACAAGGGTTGTAAGGAACATTTTTCCTATCGATTAAAGATACCGATTGCTCCAACACTGTTTAAATGGAATTAAGCATAACCATTACAAATAAACTTTGAAATATTAGGTAGCTTTTTCACTTGTTTTATCAAATATTTCTGGATATAAATTATGAAACCTCTGAAAAGTCCTTCATATTAAACTTTGTGAGCGTCTACTAATCCCACAACTAAATAATATTTTTAGAGCTACCTTTACATTCTAACAATCAATTAGATTGTCTTCTTTATTACCGAACAGACAAGTATCTGAAGCTTGTGTCGAAGTATTATTTTGCAACAATACAACTTATTGCTCTATCTATCTTTGTAAATAACCTCCTAAAAAGTATTCATTTTTTATGATTGTTTCATCATAAATATTTATAATGGTTGTTATTGCAAATCATCTGAAGATATCTTAAACTTGTCTGCTCTGTAAAAACCTTTAAAAGAGAAATAGGTTAAAAAATGTTTTGAGAGTAGATTTATTTGTCTTGCAAATTTTTTTCATTCATGCTTATGAGTTAAATGGCATTTATCTTTGAGCCTTGCAAATCTGATGATAATTAGCCAAATAGCAATTATCCAATGTCTTGCCATCTATACTTTAATTGTTATCATTCCGTAATGGAATCAAGAAAAATTAGTATTTCTTAGTATTAATCTTTATATACTTGCTATCTATCCTTCTGATAACTAGTTGGATAAATAAGATAAATATTGATCTATGTGGTGAATCATATTTACTATGAACATTCTAATGGTACTAGTTATTTCTCTCCTTGTGATGAAGTGATGTCACTCAAGAAAATCGAAGTAGAGATGAGATTCTTATGAGATTAGTTTCTTGCGGAAGGGTGAAGAAGTTTATAGATGGAACTAGAATATGAATAATAGGTAGAAATATTTTTCTAATTGCATATGCTTGTATATTATAGGAAGAAAAGTAAAAAGAAATGAAGATCTCAGTATTGTAATATTGATTATAAAGATCAGGAAAAATGAAATATCTGGTTCATAGATTGAGGAAAAATAAGAGATTACTTCTGTTATTGAAAATCCAAAGAAAACAAGACGAATATTCTAAGCAGAGCTTTAAGAATTAGGATAGAATAGAGGATAGGATTATAAATTTCCTGATCTTTAATTCAGAATTTTACAAATTTCTTTCAAACTGCTTGTTATGCCTCCATTTCCCCTTATAAATCAAAAGAATGAAATTCTAGGCAGATAAGATAAAGGAATAAGGAGATATTGAAACCATTGTAAATTTTCGGACATGAACAATACACTGAATTATTAACAGTTGAATTCCTGCAATCCAATAAGGCTAGGAAGAATCCAGAAGAGTTTGCAAAGATTTGAATCTAATTAGAAGAAGAAAAAATCAAATCAAGAAGAAAGGCAAATTAGTATGTAAAAACATGTTGATTAATTGATAACTTAGTTAAAAAATGAGAAATCCCATTAATAGTTTGTTTTAGTTCTTAATTTAAAATAGGTTCATTTTGATTAATATAGAATGAACTCTCAATCAAAACTCTACCTCTGAATTGCTTTAAATTATTTATGGTGTGTTCAGATAAATTTTGATTTCACTGCTATTGATAACAAAACTAACGATATGTCCTATCAATCAACATACTTATATTCACTATTGCTTATCTGATAATTAGTAAATTCATCATTCTTAATGCAATATCAAGGGTTTGCAATAGCTTTAATCATAATAAATATTGATAAGATTATTATGATAAAAACCATAATTGAAAAAAATTAATAGGAAAAAAGGTTTAGAAAAAGAGATTTAGAATTTTTCAAAAAAAATGGATACAAAAATAAATAATTGGATCAAAGAATTAAGTCGACCAAATGCACAATGTAAATATTAATTATTTTTAGAACCTTCCATATCCGAGTCTCAAGAACATGAAAGGCGAATTACTAACAGCTTTGCTCAAAATGAAGCTGCTCTATAACTCGGAGATTAAATTTACAGAGCATCAAGAGCGCCAAAAATTCCTCCAGATTCTTTTGAGGCAGTAATAAAGTGCTTACTTGATTAAACAGATTCAACTTAGATCCAAGAATAAATACTATACAAAATAAATTTATATTCTTTAGCTTAGAAATCAACCAACAATCCTTTGAAAGCAATTTTGCCTAAATCTAAAAAATAAGGTTTCCTAATGATAATACCATAATATATCAACGTGACAGATCTTGTGTAAGAACTTTGAAACCAATAGCTTTCAGTAAGTATTATGAGTTTTACTTAATGAAAATAAACAATATTAACCTTTAGGATCAGGTGTTTTTTCTTAAGATGCCTATTGGGTATTTATTTTTTATATTCAAAGAGGATAAACTATAGCTCAAAGAATGAGGCAATTCAAGATTGTAGATCCCATCTAATTTCGAAAAGATTTATGCAAAAATTTGTTTCTTAATTAAATGGGAAAGGGTGCAAAACTCCCCTATTGGATTTTCAGATTTCCTGTTTCTTTAAGAAAATGAAAGTAAATTTGTTTTTTAATTATTAGAGAGTTTTTGGATTGCTGAGAGATTGTATCAGGGAGATTATGTAAATTTTGTAATAACACTGGATATATAAATAGTGATGATAATCTATTAAATAAAGGTTAGGTGTTTTCTATTTACACATATATTATTAGTAAGCTTTAGTATTTAATTTGCAATTTGTAAGGAGTAGGTTCCGTCCTTACGGATCCAATAATCCATACACATGAAGGGAATTTCGGAGAAACTGATTTAGACATGGATGGTCTTTCTGAGTATGTTATTTCAGTTGAAAGATTTAGAGAAACACGTTATCAAAAATACTTAGATATGTTGGATGTAAAATATTGATTCATAAATTCATTATTAAAGTTTATATTAAAAAATATCTTTTTTTCTCAAGACTCGCCTTCTCAACATTAAATTTTATGTTAATTATCCCTATTTTTATCAGTCAATTATAGATTATATGTTTTGAAAGTAGAATGCAATGTATAAGATTTCGTATCCTAAATTTAAATTAGGTCAAAATAACAAGCAACAAAATCTTAATCATCATAGATCAATGTAAAATTTTATAGTAATAGCAATTTATAGTAAAGGAAAATAAACATTTTTCTGACTTTTTGTAATTTTTACTATATGCTTACTTAATTTTGGTTATAAATTCGTCAATAACTATGTGTATCAAATATCAAATTAATTGAGGATAATCTTTACCGGGAAAAATCTCCTATAATATAATTGGAGTAGACTATTGAATCTTTTAATAACAGAAATAAATATCTTGATACATTGCATTTATATGTCTCTAATACTAAGAAAAGATTTCTTCAAGTTATTTGAATAGTAAGATAGCAAGAGATTTTTAAAAGAATCAATTAGCTAAAGAAACCTATGGTAGATTATTATCTAGTTGTTAAATCCTCAAGTGATATTTAAATTAATAACCTCAGGATTTGAATATTATTAAACACATTTGCAAGAGAAATATAAATGGAAAATGTGAAGGATGTTCAGAATATTCTAATGATCATTCATTCAAATATCAATATTTATAAAGGATTATAAGTGATTGTTAAATAGAAAAAAAAAATTAGCATTATCGAGATCAACGTAATTTTAAGGAATTTTTGAATTTGCCCTATTTAAAATTTATAAAAGAATGAAATAGATATAGTTAATTTAATTTAAATAAAAATAATTTCTAGTAATTTTTATTGAAAATAAATGCCTCTATCAAACAATTGATGAAAGTACGTGTTTCAAAAACCAAAAAGAAGGATTCACCAAGGAGGAATAAACAGAGTTAATTTATAAAGAATCAATTTAGATATGAAATTAATAAAAAATATAAATTTATTAATTAGCATGATTAAAGATATTTTACTATTATCAGAAATTAAGATTCTATTAGAACTCATCAGTTTAGTATTGGAAGGTAAAATAATATCAATTAAACTTTCAAAACAATTGGATGAACATCTTAATGATTTACATTCTAGTTCACCATTTCTTATTATGTTATTTTAAATAAGAGAAAGTCATTTTAGTAATCTGTCCTTTTTTCTGTACAAAAAATATTTCATCTTATCAAAAGGTTTACTTATCAAATAACTCATAGCTTAATATTAGTCATTTTCTAGCTAAAGAAAGGATCCAACTCTTTTTTAGCTTCAATAACCTATTTTTTAACATCTAATATTAAATAGCAAGTTTTTCAAGCAGCTATCATTCTGACATAGTAAGTGTTTTCTAGCCTGTCTAGCAATAATCCAAGTTTATTCCATATCAAATCAGTCACATATTCTGGCGTGGCAATAGGGATATAGGGTCATTTTTATGTAAAGCCACATGAGCCTATTTCAGTTATCGTTCATTATAGGAATTATATAATTAAATGGGGTTTGATAAATGAATACTATACCTATTTCATATGTTTTAAGGTAAGAAACTAGCAAAGGAACCTAACTATCCTGAGATGCATAATACTATTCTTCTCACTCTTTTAAGATGTTGATTCAAACTTACTTGCTATCAATTGTAACTCAAAGGTATTTAAAACCCATAATCTAATCAATACCCATCATATGCCATCCATTACTTTCCACATTTACCTTAATTAAGTCCTTAGAGTTCTATCATTTGCTTGAGTCATCTGCATAAACAATCATCATAGTTCCAATAAGTAAGTTGTCAAGTTTATCCTGACTCCTTTTACGACTTCTAATCTAGCTATCAATCTTCAAAAGCCTCATCTAAAGCATAAATCTAGTAAAAAAAAAAATAGTAAAAGAAAAACCCAACAGAAAAAGAGCTAAAAGAGAACATTGATACTCACCATCTATAAAATAAACTTTAAATTAAAATCCTCCATCCTAAATATCAATTTTCATAAACCCATGCGAGCCCACCAAGGCAATTGCTTGTAAAAAGATTCTGATACCTTTTATCTTCTCTGAGGAGACAGAAAACTAGTAAATTATTTATAACTTCTAACAGTTCTTATAGAAAACTCCATCCATGGATATCAAGGTTAAGGATCTATTGATTAGCACCAGTGTAGAAATTTATTTTAGATAATTAAAAATTCATTAACTACCTAGAAAAATCTGAACACAATTAAGCTTGATTACTCAAAAGATTTAAACTAATTTTTATTTCTCATATTTTAATTATTATCATATTGAATATTTAGACTTCTTAATTAATAAATTATACACTATGTAAAATTTTTAAATTTTAAAGTTAGATACAGAAATAAAGTATTGAATCATCTTTTATGCCTAACAAATGATGAATAGATTTCATAGTAAAATTGGGTTTTAAGAATTTAAGAGGAAAATAATATCTTTTTGAATATTCTCTCCCTTACCTGAGACAATAATTAGTAGAGTAAGGGTACTGATAAAGGCTGAACTTTGAAATTTCAATTAAGAATTTATCAGTATTTTTTAAGCAATTAATTAGATCTTTTTTTAAGAAATGATTAAATGCTCAGAGAGAGAAGCTATCACTAAGCTAAGAGCATTTGCAAAAAATCAGTCAGCATTTTGATTATATTCTGAAGGAAGCTTTGGGAAATATACAATTAATTTTGTATTTAAAGATGAGCACAAATTTATTCTCATATGCTTTTGTCATTTACACTTTGCTTTGCTTGTTTCTTTAGAGAGATGACTTTCGGTAGAATGATAATAATGAATCAAAGTAGAATTTATTTCATATTTTCTATATCTGCTGTCTGTAAGTATGTTTATCAGAATAAGTTTGAATAATTATTATTTTAATCAATTAGGAAATTAAAATGAGCAAATTAGAAAGATATTAAATTTTATTCATTTTATTTCAAGGATAACCCTTTTCAAAGAATTTAAATAAAGTCTTAAGATAACAACAGTAATTTCTACATCAATTGGTATAGAAATGTGATTATGATGTATATGTAGATAGATATTAGTCAAATAATAAAAATAATTCTATTTTATATGAATGCATTATTGCTCCTCTATGTTTAATATTTCTGTAAAATTTTAACTACAAGTCTTTCTAATAATTAATTAAATTATAATCTTTAATGAAACTATTGCTTTGTTTTTCTTATTAGAGTACTCAGATTTTGCTCCTTTACCAGCTGCTGATGCAAATGCAAAATTTTCTGAAAATGATCTTTATGCTTTAAGAGAAGCATCTATTATTAGGGGGAATTACAAAGATGTAGCTTCTCAATATAATGGAGCACTATTATCTACAGCAAGAGTCAATACCTTTTGGACGCCAGGTATTGAAAATAGTCCTTTAAGAAACCTACTCTACTACTACCCCACAGGCCCAGGTCGTCTTTAAGGGCATGTCGTTGCTTGGCTTGGTCAATCAATAATAGTCCAATTTTTATAAGCATATTAAATCAATACTGTAAGGTTTTGGATGTGGGATGAAGATAATAGAGAAACAGACATGCAAGTATTCGCAATAGCAGCTGATAGGAAGACTGAAAACGTTATTTTTGATGATATTAGAACCAAGTCTAATGTAAATGTTGTAAAGATTTCGGATTAATTGGTATCAGGCTTAAGATTTTACAGTAGAGGAGGGAATAATTTAGACCATTCAGGTACTTCGATCATCAAAATATAAGCCTTCTATGCCTTTTGATTATCAACAAACATATAAATTAAATAACAATAATCTCCTTCATATTATAGAATATTATAGTACTGAAATATGAAAAATACTTCTACAGCCTTCAATGTTGATGATCAAATTATTTTCGATAAATAATGTTTCACAAAACCAACTTTGAGAGTAAAATTGTTGTGGTTGACATATGAATCTTTTTATTTTAAAATCCTTCTAATTGATTATTTACAATTCTTAACTTATCTCTATGTTTAGTTTTATGAACTACCAATTGATAAATTTATCATCTTAAAAACCTGCTTTTAATATTTATTTGAAGAAGTAAAAATTGGTTTAATTTTTATTTTCGAGCTTTATTGTATCTCAGTATAAATCGATTGGCCGGCGTATTATTTAGTATATAATATCCATTTCAGAAATGTGCATTAGATTTTGAAAGTTAATTATTTTAGAATAAAAATTCACAATTTGTTTACTTGTGATAAATAATTACTGCTCTAGGTGGATTAAAATCGGTAATTGGTGAAAAAGCATTAATTTAAAATATATCTGAAGTCTTTACTTAACAAAGGTTTCTTAATGACTTTTATTTCTTATAATTTTCTTAAAATATTTATTATTTCTAAATTCTTATTAACCTTGCTTTTAGCAAAAACAAATTATAGTATTTTTTATGGTCTACATCCAAAGATTATTAACCACGTTTCCAAATTAGATTGGCTTAATCTATAATTCTAACTTCTTTTTGTGAGTTATTGATTTGATTTCAGATTATTAGTTACGTTTATTTGAAGTTTGGTATCTGGAATTGGTTCCGAGAAATTAAAAAGATCGTTCACCATTTCTAAATTCATAATGTTTTCAATAATAGGCTTTAAAATAATGGCTACACTAATCATTAAAATTTAAAATATTCCACCTAGTTTTCCTAAAATTGTTTGTAATTTAACATAAGTTCTAATCTTGTTTGTTTATTTATAATCTAGCATAATATAATGAACGATTAAATATTGATTATTGTAAAATTCAGATATCTCTCTCCATTCACTTTATTAAATGTGTTATAAATCCTAAATTTATTCCCAAATTAATCCTTCATCTGTAGAAGTTTAAACGATTTTATATCTTTAAGAAATAGTCTTAGAAGTGCTTAAAGAAAAGCTTGTAAATTCAATGGTTATGATTTCTTGAAAAGGTTATCCTGGTCGATCAAGTTTGGTCAGGTAATCACCTTTATATATATTATAATGGCCTGATTCTAAGATATTTTCTATTTCCTTTTATGATTCCCAAGTCTAAGACAAACTTGTATTATGACAAGCAGAAAACTAAATAAATATGTATCTGAATGCAGGGGATGTAACCTAGCCCTAGAATTTCTAAGAAGTTAACTATTTTATTTACTAACGTATTCCCTTATAGATGTTTCCTATTTATGCATTAGATTCCTCTCTAATAATTGAAAAGTATTCCGATAACATTTCGGTTGTAAAATGTGACATATTACATGGTTCTATTGGTAATTATACGCATCTTATAATTTCAGTTATTTTTACTTTAAATTCACAGATATTTTCCTGAATCTTTATTTATCTCCCTTAATCTCTCACATTAACTAATATTAAGGGTGAAATATCGATCAATTCCTATTATGGGCTCTGAAAATCCATTTACTATTGATATGGCCAATGTGAAGTTATCATTATATAGTAAAAATGGCTAATTAAAATATATTTTTCTACTTCGGTATCAGAAATAGATATTTCTGTTTGATAAATTGCTGGTTTGGATTGAGAAATCATCGTTACAACTTCTGTGAGAAAAAAATAAAATTCTAAGGAACAAATCATTAATGATGTTAGAAGACCTAGCGCAGAAGGATATTTGCTTCGATTTAGTATAGTAAAACTAGGTTATTGTCCGAAAATGTCTAAATGATATAGAAATTCATTCTTGAGTTTCTAAAATAGACTGGCTCTGCAATCAGATTGGCTTTACATTTAAAAATATAATTAATATCATCCCTTACTAGAAAGAAAGGTAAAATAGCTAATTTAAACTTTCTGGATTAAATAAAGATTGATAAATTTTCAAAAATTTAGATTCTTTAGGGAAGATATTGATTTTATGAGCACTCAGAAATCATTTATAAGGTTGTATAATTAAAAAAAATACAATATATCAAATCTTAATTAATTAAGTTTTCAACCTCAAAAAATGAATATGCAATTCTTTTGGCTTATATTTAAATACATTCCTCACTTCTTTTTGCACTAAATGTAGGACTAGTCACTAGATGTCAGATTCCTATAATATACAAGCTGACGTGCTTGACGTGTCCACGAATGCACTACTTTTCAAACAATACTACTAACATAGAATTGTTATAAGGATATCAGTTAGAATTGTTTTGGATAAATTAATTCTGAAGAATTCCTAAGATGTTCAGTACGCCCTTTAAAGATGTGATAATAAAATGGAAATTTGAAATGCTTTGCATGCGATTAACATAATTGCCAACCTACACGAATTCCTAATGCTACAGAGGTTTGGGTTTGGGGTTGGGGTTGGGGTTGG
>CAJJDP010000181.1:31323-43559 GCA_905182995.1 Paramecium octaurelia | reverse complement strand
GTGTCTGATGGCTCAAAGTGTGTACAAATATAAGAATGTAGTGATTACAAAACAGAGAATGGATGTGCCAATAAAAATAAGTATAATAAATACTGCTTTTGGATTGCAGGGATGGAAAAAAAATGCTTAGATGTCACAACGTGCAAAGACTTACCAATCTACTTAACTAATCATTAAATGTGTAAATCAGGCCTAGATGGGTGTACAATAAGTGAAATTGGTTATGGATGTATAAAATAAATGGAGTAGTGTTCATAATATCTTAATGATTTCTAATGCTTTGAAAGCAAAAAAAATAATTGTTTTTGGGATTCTTAGAATGAAAAATGTGTAGAAAAAGTGTGCCAAAATCTACTATTCACTCAGGACTATTAATGTAGAGAAATTTTAAATGATTGTACAACTAACGGAATGCATTGTGTAAAAAGGAAATAATGTAGTGATGCTTTGAATGTATATGGTTGTGTAACAGATGTTGAGGGTAAAAAATGTGAATATCATTAAAATTAATGTAAAATCAAGAGCTGCAGCACAGCTCCAGATTCACTTAAGAATTATCAATAATGCTAGGATTATGACAATCTATTAGATTGTGTTACTTCAGAAAACAAAGGGTGTAAAATAAGACCTTAAACATGCAATGGCTATGCTTAAGAAATAGATTGTTATTCTATAGAATAATAAGACTGTGTGTGGTATAATAATAAATGCGAATAAAGATAATGTTATCATGCCCCAGTTTTTTTTACTGATGCAGATTGTCATTAATATGGAAATTGTATTGGGAAATTAAATGGAGGATGTCAAATGATGCCTTAATTATGTGAAGAAATACTGGAAAAATAATTTTGTGAAATTAATTATAATAAAGAAAAGTGCATTTGGCTTGGAAGTAAGTGCGAATTGTTAGAATGTAAAAAATTGAAATTGCCAACCTATTAAAATCATCAAATGTGCTAAAAGGCAAGCTAATATTGCACTTTTAACGTAAACACTTTAGGTTGTGCAGATTATTTGTGTGAAAATATTTTAGAAATAGAATATTGTACAATTGATTCAAATGGTACTGTTTGCACTTTGAATTAAGGATGTGTAGAAAAGAATTGCAATACTGCTCCTTCATATTATGATTCAAATTCGAAATGTGAAGAGTGGATGCCAAAATGCACAGTGAATGTATAATATATATAGAATTAAAAAATTTTGATTGGATGTATAGATAAGAAGAGTAGTTGTGAACTTGTTAATTAAGATCAATGCTATTCAACAATTTCAGGACTTTAGTGTAAATGGGATGTATATAGTAAGAAATGTATTAATCAATAATGCACAGATGCAAATACTAAATTATATTTAACAAATGAAAATTGTTAATAATTTAAAGTTTTTATTGGACCTTGCATAATTGGATCTTCAGGAGCTGGATGTTAAAAATGGCCAACAGATTGCACTCTAATGATAACTCAAAATTAATGTTAATTAAATTTATAAGATGGAACAAAATGTTTTTGGACTGGAACTAGATGTAAGAAACAACAATGTTCAGATGCCCCTGGAATCAATTACACCAATAATATTGAATGTAACACTTGGTTAAAAATTTGTATTTTTGATCATTATAATGGTGGATGCAAAGATCGACCTAATCCTCTAGATTGTTCATCTTCTCCTAATAATATCATGTATAATAATCATCAGGAATGTATTGCTTGGAATCCTAAATGTACAGTGATTTCATCCTTTAATGCTGAAGGATGTGAACTTAAGAAATCAAATTGTCAAGAATTCATCAGAAAAAGGAATTGTAAGACAAATATAAATGGTTAATTTTGTTATTGGGATGACAAATTATAAAAGTGTATGAATGAGGATGAAGATAATGATGGAGTTGCTGATTGTGATAAAAGACTTTAGGGAGATCTAACTCATCAGGATTGTGAAGACTTCCTGCCTAAATGTACAGTAAATAATATTGAAAAATCCTGCTCATATCTCTCATTAGATTGTGATTATAAATATCAATAATAATGCGTGATTAATTACTCACATTACCCTTGCAAATGGGATAATCAAAACTAAATCTGTAAATACTTAGCTTGCACTGACAATACTACTGCTTAAACTGAAGTTGAATGTTTAAGATTCATAATTTGGAGCACATGTCAATTAAAAATTAACTCTAATGGAACATATGGTCCTGGTTGTGAGTTCAGACCCTTCTTTTGTACTTATGTTAAAGATCCTATCATTTGCAAATTAACTTTGACATATCACTCAAAGACATGTTATTATTTTAATTCTGGTTGTTAGGAAGTACTATCATCTTAATGCGAAGTAATAACTGATAGTCAAAGTAATGAACTTTGCAAGTATTATAATTCTTATTGTGTTCTCTAACCAAGTGGATAAGGATGTTATTCTATTAATAGTTGTAATGATTTATCGAATAAGGCTTGTAATAGTGCTCTCATGAAATTCAATTATAGATGCATATATTAAGACAAATGTAATTAAGACACATGTTCTAACAGATATGTTTCTTAAAGTAGTTGTAGTGAGTAAAAAACATATTTTGGAATATAATGCTCATACACATAATGTACTAGCTCATCTTGTGGATACTAATGCATCAATTAAACACAATAAATGAATTTAACATTTAGTTCTTCAGCTACCCTTGAGGAGAAAAGACAGTAATGTTAAAATTACTCATCGTAATATAGGTATGATACAAACTGTAATTGCTGTGTAATATTACTTCATGCAGCATGTAAGTAAGCTCCTAATCTCTTTGTAATTCATCAATTAGCCAAAATGGATAAAAGTACGGATATAATCAATCAAATAATACTTGCTAAGATAGATTATGCTCTCATTTAAATTCTACTTATACCCTTTCGTAATTAATTTGTTATAATTGGGGTTTTAATTGTGTATATGATGTAACTGGTTGTAAGGATTTCTCAGGTGACTGTTCATCTATTAGTTTAATTTAATAATGTTATTCTAATTCATGTTTTTTGTAAGATGGTAAGTGTGTTAATTCAATCAATTGCGAGCTTAACACAACTGCAATGACTAATCGGGAATGCTTATTAAGTAATAGCACGTTTTGTAGATTAAATTACACTGAAGGCAAAGGATGTGCTTTTAGTTATTGCTCTCAAATCAATTCATCTGCAGTATGTAATTCTGCAAAAACTGATAATGGAGAAAGATGTTTGTGGATCAGCGGCTCTTGCAAAAACAAAGTTTGTTCAGATCATATAATATAATCTGATTGTGAAAACAGTTATGGCTATATTACCCCAATTGCAACAAAATGTTATTGGTGTTCATTATATAATATTAAATGTTCTAATAATAAATACTGTAGTCTTGTTAACATGACTACACCTTAATCACATGAGGATTGTAATAATTGGAATAGCAAGTAAACAATCTAATTAACAATGAGCTCAAAGTGCACTCTCAAATAATAATAATGTTCAAATTACACATATAAGGAGGCTTGTGTAAAAACAATAAATAATATAGACTGTTATTGGAATTCTAATGCTTGTATAAATTATTGTGATGCTGCAACTCAATTAATATCAACTTGGACCCATTTATCATGTCAAAGTTGGAAGGATTCTTGTATGTCATTTAATGATTTGGGATGTTAACTACTTGATTGTTCTTAGTTAATAATAATTGGAGACTGTACTATATTTAATACAAAGTGTTTTTGGGATGGTTCAACCTGTTAAACTATTAGTGATTGTAGCAATTACTCTGATAACCTCTTGTGTTTAAATACGAGTAATTCATAAGGTATCCCTTGCTTTTGGGATGGTACCCAATGTTTAGAAAAAACATGTTCAAATAAACCAAGTTCTTCAATTGATCAAACAGAATGCGATAGTTGGTTGACTAACTGTTAATGGAATAGCTATGATAATCAATGCGTAGAAGATTGCACTTAAGCTAATATTTCTAATAACACTCATTAACTATGCGAATCCTATAATTTAAATAAGAGTTGTACTGTAAAAGTAGATAGAATTTAATGTGTAGACCTACCCTTTTCTTGTCCTTTAGCAAAGAAAACTTAATGTTATAAAGATCAATTTGGAAATGAATGCTACTTCTAGATTTCAACAGATCAGTGTGTTAATTTATTATGTTCAAATTTGGAAGCATCTTTTACAACCCATGAAAAATGTAACTAAAGATTAAAATCTTGTACAGTAAATATAACTTTGGATGGATGTCAAGATTTGAATAATTGTGATAGCTACTCAATCCAAGAACAATGCAAAGTTGATTTAAGCAATGTTGAGTGCGAATGGATAATAAGTTCTAATACATGTACAATTAAGGAATGTTCAACGGCATAATTGAATGACTATTCAGCATATAGTTGTCAATAGTATTTTGGAAATTCCTGTACTGTAAAAGATACTTTAGATGGATGTGAAATTGGCTAAATTCGGTGCCTATATTATACATATAATCAATGTATTAGCGAAGGACAGATGAATTTAAGTGGAGTAAATTGTTTCTGGAATGAGGATAAGAGTATTTGTATGGAGAGGATTTGTAAGAATGGACCTCCACTTGCCTAATCTCATGCTGATTGCATAGCGTTTCTTTCTACCTGTTAAAAAAGTAGTTGTCGTAGAAAAGAGTGTTTTGATTACAATTATGCTATTGATTCAGCTTGTGCTTCAATATTTGAAGATAAGAGATGTGTAACTAATGGATATTAATGTATTTTACGAGGAACTTGTGAAGATATTATTGTTAGTGATGGTTGTACTTTTGATATCCATTTAAATCCTTGTGTTTGGATTGATGAAAAGTGTTATACCAAAGGTTGTGAAACTGCCTCTATATCTATAACTGAATATTAGGAATGCAATGCATATTTTCCAAGTTGTACAGCCAAATAAGGAGGAGGATGCACTAAAAAACAAAAGTGTTAGAATTACTAAATTAAAGATGCTTGCTATACAGATAGTGAAAATTTAGAATGTATTTGGGATGATTACCTCAATTAATGTTTTTCCAATTAATGTATTGATTTCTGCGGAGATGGTATTATTTCAAGTAGAGAAGAAGAATGCGATGATGGCAATTATTTACCTTATGATGGTTGTTACAAATGTCAAATTCAATGCCCAATAGGATGTAATATTTGTAATGGTTGGATTTGTCAAGAATGTACAAAGAATGGGTGGATATTGATTAATGGTATTTGTACTGCAATATGTGGGGATAGTTACATCGCAGGATAAGAATTGTGTGACGATGGAAATTTAATTGAATTTGATGGATGCTTTAATTGTGCCTATTCTTGTCACCAGAAATGCCTTAATTGCTTCTAAGGACTATGTTTACTATGCGAAGATGGCTATTTAGAAGATGGATCATAATGTTTTAATGTTTGTGGGGATGGCTTACTAATCAAAGAAATAGAATAATGTGACGATGGAAATATTTAGGATAATGATGGATGCAGTGATATTTGTGAAGTTGAAGATAATTGGAAATGCTAATAAGAAAATAATATTAGCATGTGTTAATATAAGATTCAACCTGTGATTATCCTTACTAAACTCGCAAAGTCAAACTCAGATAGTTAAGAATTCCAATTAACCTTTTCTGAACAAGTGCGTTTGAATGTAAATAACATTAATGAAGAATAATTTCTTCAGATGATTATTGTTACTATTGAAAATACTTAAGATTCTGACTATGCTGTAGAAATTAAGCCGATTATTTCTATCTCTTCTGTATTGGCTGATGTAATTTATAAGATAGTCATGTATTTTAAAAACAGCATTTAAAATCCTGTATTAAAAGTTATAATCAAATGTGAGAATATCGTAAATAATTAAGACAATACTTTACTCTCTAACTAAGAAAAGCTACTATTAAAATCTCCTAATAAAATGTCAAAGGATCAGCAATCTCTTATTTCTAAAACTGCCCTTCTTAGTAAAATTGTCTTGTATATCATCTTGGTTGTAAGTGGAATAGCTTTTTGTTGTGGCAACTTAGAAATTTTATGGAATCTCCTTGATATGCTTTAGCAATTATCGTATATGAAATTTCATAATCTTCAATTCCCAGAGAACCTACAAGTCTATTTTGAAATTTTTACAATAGGTTCCTTTACTCCCATAATAAATTTCTTATAATTAGATACATATTTACAAGAATTTTTTGATTACTAAATTCCAACCATACCAGCCAAGTGGAAATTTGAATTCTATGAACTCAATTGCTACTTTTTGATAAACTTGTAAACATTTGTAGTAGTAGTGATTATTGGATTTGCTTATTTTATTTTCTCGTACTTCTTTTATCAATTCTTGGTCTTTATTAGATACTAAAATTGGCCAGCTACCTTTTACGCTCATTAATAAAAAATCTTTCCAGTTGTCAGATTTATTTTTTTCTTTTAGAAATTATCAAGAAGATAATATTAGTCTTTCATTTACTCTGGATTAATTAGAATTTTTACTTCTAATTTTTATGAATTAACCTTTGCATCTATTTTATAAATTGCCAATTACAATGCTGATACCGCTTTAAATGCAACTATTTCATTATTAGCCCTGATTACATTACTAATTAACTTATTCCTAATCATGGTATTTTATTCTTATTTAAGCAAAAAAGGAAAAGTAGCCAAGACATTATCAGTCTTAGTCGAAGGAATTGATTATAATTTCAGGTAAGGATCTAAATAATATTTCACTGTTTTGTTGATTAAGAAAACCTTATTCTTAGTGAATTTAGTTTTACTTTAAGGCCTTTTCGCTGCTTAGAGTCTAATTACAGGTTTTTTTTCAGGAGTATTTGCTTGTTATATTGCAAGTTATAAACCTTTTAAAAATAATTATGAAAATATGAAAATAGTTAGCACAGAACTTCTGATCTTGCTTAATGTTATACTATTTTCCGTTTATGACATTATCAGATTTAATTAAGACAAAACCTTAGCTGAACTTTTAGGTTGGATTAATGTAGGGGGTTTTACATTAATTCTTATTTTCACTTTAGCCATTGATATTTACCAACAATTATAAAACTATATATTATAATGGATAAAAAAGTGTTTTGGAAACGAATAAACAAGAAAAAAATTTTTAAATATATTTTTAGAAGTTGATTATCATTATAGAAGTAATTGAGATTTATAAGAATTAAATATTATACAAAATTCTATGGTTAAATCAATAGAAAATTTATTTCTGCCAATTCTTCATCCCATATATTCTTATTTCTAGATTGTATTAAAAATTGCTTTTGAATTTATTTATAATCTATAATTGTTTTAAAATGATAAAAGTAGTATATTGAAAGTATTAATATGACCTAGTCAATAAGTAAATTTAAAAATCTCTGCTTTTTATGTCTCCCTTCTAAATATTTCATAGAATTCCTAAATTTTAATTAATAAAAACCTAGATATGGAATTGATTTTTTTCTGTTAAGCTATAATATCTAAATTCTAACAACTTTATTTGAAATTTTGATAATCAATTTCATCTATCTAAAATTAAATTATAATGTACATTACAATATCAATTAATAAAGAATATTTCAAAATAAAATTTAACAAAAATTAGACTCATATGAATTTAAAAAGGCACTTTTTATGTAATTCAAATTTTTGAGTATCTAAATTACATATTTTCATTAAATATATAGATTTATATCTATCTTTTAATGATTGACGATTAATATTAATTATAATTCAATAGCGAATTGTTCTTTGATTTGATTAATCAATTAACTTAAATAAGATTGCCAGATTTAATTGTTTTTGCTCACCCTCTAAATAAATTGGAAAATCTTTGTATTAATTGAAAAATTATTAAAAATTAGGATGAATATATTTTTATTAATTACATCATCCCGAATGGCAATTTTATAAAATAAAATAATTAACTTAATCAGGATGCCATTACTTGTAATAAATTTCCCTGAAATTTTTATTTCACATTTCTATGACTTATTAAATTTAAATTAATTTTTCAGTTCATGTCTAATTTTTCTCTAAATCTGAAGAATGAATTTGTTCAGTTAATAGTCAAAATCATTAATTATTCAGATTCATAATAATAAATATTCGTATTTACAATTTAGCTTTCCTTTTTCAAAGTTCCAACCTGGACTATTTCTTAATTTTATTGACTTATTCATATTACAATCATCTTATAATATTAAGTTAACATTGTGATTATGTTAAATTATAGTGTGAGGCATCATCTATTTCATTCAAAAATTGATATTATCTTATTCGTTAATACTTTTAAAGACTAGTAATTTTAATTTGGGCTATAAGATCAACTTCAGTTTTTATCAAATCCAAACAGTTTATAGAAAATTCGATATTTGGATATCGAATGTAAGCACCTATCAAGTAATTTTAAATTAGATTTAGTTCATAATTTTTTTTTAGAGAATTGAAAATCATTAAACTATAGAAAATTTGATAACTATTTAAACTATTTTTTCAATTTCATATTTAATTATAATTCAGAAACTTTCACTTCTTAACTATTATGTTGCATATTTCTATTCAGTATTAGATAAATTGCCAATAATGTGATCCAATTAATTGAAATTATATAATTTTCTTAGCCAGGTTCGCACATTAATTATGGAATCTCTTGGTATTAGCCTATCAACAGATGAATAATTTTGAGATTAAGATTTATTATTGACAATTTAAGATTTACAGTAATATCTCCTTTGAAATGTTCTATCACATGACCTGAGAGCATGATTAGTAGAGAAAAAGAGTAAAAAAGTCTTAATTTCGAAATTTGAATTAAAAATTTATCAAGAAATCTAAGAAATTAAGTAAGATTTAGATTATTTTTATAAGCGAAACTGTCACGAAGCCTAAGAGTTTTTACCATAAAATTCACTCAATTTTGATTATCTTTTGAAGGAAGCTTTGAGATATAATTTCAATTCAANATATCTAAATTCTAACAACTTTATTTGAAATTTTGATAATCAATTTCATCTATCTAAAATTAAATTATAATGTACATTACAATATCAATTAATAAAGAATATTTCAAAATAAAATTTAACAAAAATTAGACTCATATCAATTTAAAAAGGCAATTTTATGTAATTCAAATTTTTGAGTATCTAAATTACATATTTTCATTAAATATATCGATTTATATCGATCTTTTAATGATTGATGATTAATATTAATTATAATTCAATGGCGAATTATTCTTTGATTTGATTAATCAATTAACTTAAATAAGATTGATCAGATTTAATTGTTTTTGATCACCCTCTAAATAAATTGGAAAATCTTTGTATTAATTGAAAAATTATTAAAAAATAGGCATGAATATATTTTTATTAATTACATCATCCCGAATGGCAATTTTATAAAATAAAATAATTAACTTATTTAGGATGACAATATTTGTAATAAATTTCTTTGAAATTATTATTTCACATTTCTATTACTTATTAAATTTAAATTAATTTTTCAGTTCATGTCTAATTTTTCTCTAAATCTGAAGAATGAATTTGTTCAGTTAATAGTTAAAATATTAATTATTCAGATTCATAATAATAAATATTCGTATTTACAATTTAGCTTTCATTTTTCAAAGGTCCAACCTGGACCACTTCTTAATTTTATTAATTTATTGATATTACAATCATCTTATAATATTAAGTTAACATTGTAATTATATTATATTATAGTGTGAGGCATCATCTATTTCATTCAAAAATTGATATTATCTTATTCGTTAATACTTTTAAAGACTACTAATTTTAATTTTGGCTATAAGATCAACTTCAGTTTTTATCAAATCCAAACAGTTTATAGAAATTCGATATATAGATATCGAATGTAAGTACCTATCAAGTAATTTTAAATTAGAGTTAGTTTATAATTTTTTTTGAGAGAATTGAAAATCATTAAACTACAGAAAATTTGATAAATATTTAAACTATTTTTTCCATGTCATATTTAATTATAATTCAGAATCTTTCACTTCTTAATTATTATGTTGTATATTTCTATTCAGTATTAGATAAATTCCCAATAATGTGATCCAATTAATTAAAATTATATAATTTTCTTAGCCAGATTCGCACATTAATTATGGAATCTCTTGGTATTAGCCTATCAACAGATGAATAATTTTGAGGTTAAAATTTATTATTGACAATTTAAGATTGACAGTAATATCTCTTTTGAAATGTTCTATCACATGACCTGAGAGCATGATTAGTAGAGAAAAAGAGTAAAAAAGTCTTAATTTCAAAATTTGAATTAAAATTTATCAGGAAATCTAAGAGATTAAGTAAGATTAGATTATGTTTATAAGTGAACTGTCACGAAGATATAAAATTATTTTTCTATTTGTGACCTGGATACATAAAACTTATTCTGAAGCTTTCTGTAATTTTAAGTTTTGCTTAATTCTCTTTGGAGGTAAATAATTTTAGTAGAATGCCAATAATGAATCAACAATGAATTATTCTGATTTTCTTATTATTCTGTCGCTAGTTAATTAAAATAAGCTTGAATAAAATATACTTTGATTAATTTGAAAATTATAAATTGATCAAATTCAAAAATATAAATTTTATTTCTTTCTTCAAGGATAATAAATCTACTATACTTTAAGAAAGTTTTAAGATAATTAGATGTAGAAAAGTGCTATTAGTTAAAATAAAATAAAATAATGGTTGAAGCTATTTTAATAGCTTTATTCCCTGAATATCTTATTGATCTATAAATTATATTTTTTATAATTATTGATTAGATTAATATTTTTAATGAAACTATTTCTATTATTTTTCTTATTAAAGTACTCAGATTTTGCTTCTTTACCAGTTGTTGATGCAAATGCAAAATGTTCTTAAAATGATCTTTATATTTTCAGAAAAGAATCCATTATTAGGGGGAAATACAGAGATGTAGCATCTTAATTTAATGGAGCACTTATTCCCTAAGCAAGAGCCATTCTTTTTCATGTAACTAATATTGACAATAGTCCTTTAAGAAACTCGCTCTACCCACGCTATATTGCTGATTTGGGACATGTTAATGTATATCTTCGAGAATCGGTAATAGTGCGATTTTTATAAATAAATTAAATCAATCATGTAAGATTTTGGATGTGGGATACTGATGATAGATAAACAGAAAAGCAAGTATTTGTAATAACAGCTGATCTAATTGAAAAAGTCATTTTTGATGGTATTTCCAAATCTACTTTATATGTTTTAAAATTTTCTGATTAATTGGCTTCTGGATTGAAATTTTACAACAAAGGAGGAAATAATCTAGACCATACTTACATGACCATCCTAAAACTATAAGCCTTCTAAGCCTTTTGATTATCAATGTAAATTAAAATAACAATAATTTCCTTCCATATTATAGATTTGGAATATTAATTAAATTTCTTTATAACTTAATGTGTAATTTTAATATTTTCATTAAATATTATTGTTTAACTAAATTAATTTTGAGAATAAGTATTTAGAATTATGCGTGTCCTAATTTTATTTAATAGCCAGTTCTAATAGATTTTATTTATAATTCTTAGAATTTTTAATTAATTGAAATCATTTATGAATTCTAAGCAGCTTAATTTAGATGAAAATTGAACGAATATTCGTAGATATCTGAGTTAATTATTTGTTCATTTAGTATAGAGAGGGTGAAATTTGTAATCATTTTCATAAAATAAGTTCTTATAAAAATGTAGCAAATTAACTTAGCTTTTTTAAGATAGATTTTAAGCTGAATTCTGATTTTTTTCAAAATAAAAAATACTATTCTTTTGATGATTATGTATCATTAATGTGAACGGAAATGATCTGTTAACACAAACATATTATCCTTGAAGATAATTGAATAATTAAAATTATTAATTGGTTTTTCATCATAATCCTTTGTTCAGGTTAGATCTCCTCCTAGTTTACCTCTTAAAGAGTTAGATGACGATTATTATATTAATTTCTGTATAATTCCAAAAATATTTTTTCATGCTCAATTATTCAAGAATTCCCTTTTGAATTGATACTTATTTCATCCTAATTTTTTGAATGAAGTGCTTCTCTGCACAAATTTATAGGATGATAAATTTTTAACTTTGCTTAATGAAAGCTAAGAATCAAACTGTACAAGAATCAGGATTATTGCTACTAAGAATCTACTGTTTTACTTATTAATA